>APFE030599406.1:91844-125353 GCA_000404065.3 Pinus taeda
GGAGGATAGGTGGTTCCCTAAAGCTTTGATCTTTGGCCTAGGGAAAAGTGTCCAAAAGAATTTAATTTTTCTCCTAAAGTGACTTATAATTTTTATAAAGTCAAATCTAATTTAAAAGTGAGTGTAAGTGATAAAGTTACTAAAGTCTAATTTTAAAGTGACTTTAATAAAGTCAATGTAAAATTAGAAAGGAAAAGTGACTTTGGAAATAAATGACTAAGTGGGTCTTTATTAAAGTGGGGTGAATTAAAAAATAGAAAGTGAGATTTAAATGAGCATTTAATCTCAGCCCTAGATCTCAATCTATTTCAACCATTGGATTTAGGGATCGCCCAAAAGTCACTTAGGGTTAGATTAAAGGAGGAAAATGAGGAAAAGGTCATTCATTCTTTCATGAGCAGATTGAGAGGAGAGAAAGAGAGTAAGGGAGATTTCTGGACAGGGAGGAGAAGGAGACAGCAGCTTGGCACACATTCCAAGGCAGCAGTTTAACAAATCCGTACAGTTGAGTTAGCACACAGTGAAAGGTAGATTTTGGCACGATTTTCTAGAAATCTGTACAGCGGTTTGCACAGAAATCAAGGAGCAGTTTGCTAGCACATTTTCCAAGGAAGGTTGTACAGCAAGTGGTTGTACTTTGGCACGCAAATCGAGGCAAATCCGTATAGCATATTGTTGGGTTTTTCTGCACACAAATTGAGGTTTGTACAACATATTTATGGCAGCTTGGCACGCATTTCTAGGCAGGTAGTACAACAACATTTAAGGTTGAAAGTAGGCACGAAAATCGAGGAGGTCGTACAACATTTATTGCTGTCATGTTTTGTTGTTTGCAAGTATTTTCCAGTTGGCTGTGAGGCACGGAAAATGAGATAAGTTGTAAAAGTTTGCTTGCTGATTTTTGCTGAATATTTCTCACTGTAAAAAGCATTTTCAGAAATAAGAAAGAGCTCTCGAACTGGTTTTCCCCAAGAGTTGTAGGGGGTTTTTCCAGGGTCATCTTGACCAACAATCACTGTGTTTAAATGTGTTAAATGGCTGTTTGTACCTGCTGATTTTTATTTCTGCATTTTTTAGTATTTTGTAAAATTTCTAGAATGTGTTTTCAGCAATATTTATTTTTCAGTTGTTGAATGTATGGATATGGGAAAGGGCATTTAACTATTTTGGAGAAATAAGGTGAAACTAAAAACCGGGGTGGGAAATGAGGAATTTTTACATTCCAGTTATCTGATGAGCTAACTAAGGATAAAATCAAAATGGAAGTAATATTGAGACCATCTGTTCCAGATAACTCAGAGCATTGGCAAGTCTTTAATGATGAAAAACAAGTCATTCGTTTTCTTAATAGTTTGGATGGGTTTGAAAATTTCCGGATAGATTTTGAGGAGGATAGATCTTTAAATCGTGAGCATATCATAAATCCCACTCCTAGGAATGTGGTTGCCTTAGAGCAACACTTTGATCGTCATGATGCCACGAAGTTGAGAGAGGAAAATAAAACGGACCCAGGCGAATATCTCGAGATAAACATTGGTACTTTTGAGAACCCAAAGATTGTTAAAATTGGTAAAGGTACTAGTGTGGAGGAAAGAAAAAAAGTTAACTAATTTACTTCGCGAATATCGAAATGTTTTAACTTTTTCTTATGATGAATTAGAGGGCTATAGGGAAGATGTCATGGAACATACTATCCCTTTAAAAGATGAAAATGCTAAACCCTTTCGCCAGAAACTTAGGCAGATTAATCCTAAGTTAGCCCCTTTGGTTCAGAAAGAGCTTGCGAAAATGCTTGTAGCAGGAATTATCACTCAACAAAGCATTCGACATGGTGTTCAAATCTGGTGATTGTTAGGAAAAAGAATGGTACAATAAGGCTTTGTGTCGATTTTTGAAATCTTAATCTAGCATGCAAGAAGGATAATTACCCTTTGCCAAACATGGAGACTTTATTGCAAAGAGTAATCGGTTCTGGAATAATGTCGTTGCTAGATGGTTTTTCTGGGTACAATCAGGTATGGGTTAAAAAGGAAGATTGTTATAAAACCACATTCACCACACCATGGGGTACTTTTGAGTACATTAGAATGCTGTTTGGATTAACCAACACTGGGGCTACATTTTAAAGGGCTATGGATTATGCCTTCAATGGGTTAATCAGGAAGTTTATTGAGATTTACCAAGATGATCTTACTGTATTTTCTAAACATGGTATCAGTCATATAAATCATCTTAGGTAGGTTTTCGATAGATGTAGAGAATACGAGATTTCTTTGAATCCAGCTAAGTCTGTTTTTGGAGTGACCGAAGGGAAATTACTTGGCCATATCATTTCTAAGAATGGAATCAAGATTGATCCTAAAAGAATTGAAGCAATCCAAAAGATTCCTCTTCCTCATAATCTTAAATCCCTTCAGTCTTTCTTTGGAAAGACAAATTTCTTAGAAGGTTTATTCCAAATTACGCAGCAATAGCTAAGCCCATTCAAAGTCTTCTGAAGAAAGATGTAAAGTTTGTTTGGCAAGAACACAACAAAAAGGCTTTTCAGGAAATCAAATGCGCTATTGCAAGAGCTTCTGTCTTAGTTAGTCCCAATTATTCCAAGGATTTCATGACTTTTTCTTTCGCTTCCGAAGATACCATTGCTGGTGTCTTGTTACAAAAGAGTAAAAATGGTCACGAGCAACCTATTGCTTTCATGAGTAGAGCACTTCAAATTTCCGAATTAAAGTACAATACCTTGGAAAAGCAAGCTTATGCCTTGGTCAAGTCTCTTAAGCACTTCAAAACTTATGTGGGTTATTCTAAAATCATTGCTTTCGTCCCACATTCTGTTGTTAAAGATATATTAACTCAAACCGATTGCTTGGGGACTCGCGCTAGATGGGTTACTAAAATACAAGAATATGATTTAGAGATCAAACCCACCAAGCTAGTCAAAGGCCAAGGCTTGGCTCAGATGTTGATTGAAGGTAACGAAAAGACTCTTGGTTTGTCTTGTCTTAGCGATCTATCTCCGCCAGAATTGCAAAGATTAGGAGAGCATGAGTGGTACAAGGACATCGTTTATTACTTGATGAATCTTACATGTCCTAGCCATTTAGTTGCGCATAAGAGAAGGGCTCTTAGACTAAAAGCCACTAAGTATTGCCTTATGAAGGATGGCCTTGGATGGAGAAATCCTGAAGGCATAGTGCTTAGGTGTGTTGATGAAGTTGAGTCCAAGAAATTAATTTTTGAGTTTCATTCAGGATTTTGTGGTGGTCATTATGCTGCTAGAACTACCGCCCACAAAATTCTGAGAGATGGTTATTATTGGCCTTCAATTTTTTCTGATGTGCATAAGTTTGTTAGAACTTGTCAAGCTTGTCAACTATTCACTGGGAAACAGAAGCTTGTTGCCCTGCCCCTACAACCTGTCATTGTAGAGACACCTTTTCAGCATTGGGGTTTGGACTTCATTGGGAAGTTCCATGAAAATTCTAGCAATGGCTACTCATGGATTTTGACTGCTACTGATTATTTCACTAAATGGGTTGAAGCCTTTCTTGTTAAGAATGCCATTGAAAATGTTATTATGGATTTCATTGAAAATAATATCATTACTAGATTTGGTGTCCCTGCTAAGATCACTACTGATAATGCCAAGGCTTTTAGTTCTTCAGAGTTTCCATCTTTCTGTTTCAAATATGGCATTATCTTATCTCATTCATCAAATTACTATCCTTAGGGTAATGGTCTGGCTGAATCAAGTAACAAGAATCTCATAACCATTATCAAGAAGATAGTAAGAGATAATAAGAGATCATGGTTAATCAAAATCAAGTATGCTTTATGGGCAGATAAGATCACTAAGAAGAAAACTACTGGTAAATCTCCCTTTGAATTAGTTTATGGCTTGGATGCAACTTTACCTGTGCACCTGAAATTGCTAGCTTATCAGCTCCTTCAACATTTTTCTACTAATAAAGATGTTGTTCAGAATAGAATAGATCAGATTGTGGAGTTAGATGAAGCACGTAGGACAACTTTTGATGTTATATGTAAAAATCAATCTAACATTAAGAAAAGCTTTGATAAATTCTCTCGATCTAGATCTTTGCAGGTGGGAGATATGGTACTTCTTTGGGATCGCAAGAATGAAAAACCAGGAAAACATAAGAAGTTCGACAGTTTGTGGCTGGGACCGTACATCATTCGAAATATAGTTGGACCAAACTCATTCCACTTAGAGCAGATTGGATGGCGAACCACTTGATCTACCTGCAAATGGCCAAATGCTCAAGCTATTCTTCAAAGATGATATTTGATGCCATGGGGCATCCTTTGTATTGTATTTCTAGCTCTACTCCTTCTCATTTCAGCATTTTATTTCTGTTTTAGGATTAGATTTATTTTCCTTGTTACTAGATAGTTAATAAATGAAGAGCTTATATCTTTCATGTGCTTAATGTTATATGATGATTTTTGGATGGACGCTACTTATTCTTGGTTGTGTGTTGTGTGGGTGCAGATTCTGGATTCTTACATTCCTACAGTGCAGCAACGTGTCCCCAAGTAGAGTCATATGTTGACTACTATGTGTCAACTACCCATAGTAGTACACCCCCTTTTTCGCAGAAGGGATAGCGCTTGATCAATGTGTCCGTGCCATTCGACTTCCATCATCAACCTGATCGTGTTATGTTGTAAACCCAGTCTTCATATGTAAATTGTAAATAATCTTAGCAGATATGAGTCATGTATGTAAATTGCCTAGGTGGATCTAATTTTCTAGTGATAATCTATGTTTCGGAAGGTTTTTTGTCTCACCAATCCATGATCGGCAGAGTTTTCCTTCAGCCTAACCCCAAAGCCGGAATGAATTTTGTCATTAGAATCTTAGGAGAATCCTAGTTATATTTGGTCGCAGAACTGGGTGGTCTATGAGGGTCTATGTCAAATGGGTTTTCCCCCTTGAGATGTAAAATTGTAAAAGTCATGATGTAAAGTGTCTTGAGGGTTAGAAAATGTTTTAGTCCCCTCATAAGTCCTAAGTCCTAGCTACTAGGTAATTTTTCCAAAGGCTACGTCCGAGGATCCAAAAAATAAAAATTAAAGAAATTAAAAAATAGATAAAAATAATAATAATAATAATAAAAAATTAAATACTCAAAAAATAATTAAAATAAATAAAATTAAAATAAATAAATAAATTAATAAAATAAGTCGAAATTTTGAGAAAACAAATGCAAAAATTTTAATTTTTAATTTATTAAAATTTCGACAGATGAGATTAAAAGATATCTTGATCTTCATCGACAGTCGAGATCATTTTGACATGGATCACTTGAACTAGCCGTTGGGAAATTTTTCCTTTAAATAGGGTGTTAGGGGTCATTTGAGATCATTCGATCTGTGAGTCTTGTGCTGAAGAAATCTCTCTTGTAAACTTTTTCTTGTGCAATAAAGAAAGACTTTGGGGTTGAAATCTCGTTGGTGTTACTCTCTTGAAGTGTTGTAAGCTGCTTTATTTTCTGCATAATTTTATTTTTAGTCATTAGTAATAGCTTGGTGAAGAGTGATGTTGAACACATGTATCTTGTTTACTCACTAGGGTTTTAATAGTAGTAGAGTTTCTGAAAGAATAGTAGGTATCTCCATTGGACTTGTAATTCACCACTATTTTTTCCCTCTTTATTGATAGATGAAGTGAGTTGTGCAGGAAATCCAGATTGTGAAGATCAACAGGCGTTAGGGGAAGTTCTAGGCTGAACCAGCTAACTCCCAAAAAGCATTCTCTTGTAGAGCCCAGCTAGTTTCGATTCTGAGTCTATCATTTAAGTTTATTTTTGAATTGCACGAGAGATTTCTGAAGTATCTCATAGTAAAGTTGAAATTCTAAAAATATTATTGAGGATTACTAACAAATCTGGCTGTTATAGAGCCATAAATCCTTAAATATTGTAATTTTTTGACTGGTTTGTAGGGTTTTAGTTTTAATCCTTGCATATATCATCTTTGGGTGTTTGTTTTGCCATTGCAGGTTGTAGGTCTGATAAGAAATTTTGTTTGAAGCCAGATTTAGGCCCTGGAGGGCAAGATCTGGCCTTAGCATCAGTTCTTGCAGGGTTTATCTAAAGAGATTTTAGTTCTTTTCAGGTTGTTTACTGTTGCCCAGGATTTTATTTTTGCAGGAAAATTTTCGAAAAACTGCTGCCAAACCCTCTTCTCAGCAATCTTCCAAATCACGCAGCTCCAGCTCTCACCATCGCTCCAAAACTTGCACGTACAACAAACTTCAAAATCTTTTGTTGTTGTTTGTATCGCCTTACTGCTCAATTACACTTTAGCTCCATTCTTCATCCAGCTCCAACCTGCATTTTCCAGCCATCTCCACGCAGCTTTTCATTGTTTCTCCCCCATCACTCTCCTCATTTCATCGATGCTCTGAAACGTTGCCATCTTACTATGATGACATTCATTTCTTCAGATTTGGGTAAATACGTAATAAATTTATTGAAACATCTTCCCAACATTTACTTGGCTTTGTTAATGGTTGTAGGAAACCTAGGTTCTTGATTATATCTGCCTTATTATGTTGGAAAACAACACATTCGACCACAAACTTTTGAACATTGATTTTAATACCTTCCCAAATAAAAATTTGCCTATTTTGTGGTAAATTTTGAAGAAGCCTAAATTTCCTCCTATGGGAGAAGTGTGCAATTCTAAAAGGACCTTCTATTTAAGTTGGGAATTCTTACATAGATATAAGTGACCTTGATACCACAACAAATCATTCTTCCAAACAAATTTATCTAATGCACCTTGGTCCTCTTGTAGTTGTTGAATGATCTTGCATAACTTTTGATATTGCTTTCTTTCTATCCTTTCGTCTTCCACTAAAATAGATTGTGGAATAGAAATAACAAATGTTGAACACTTTGTTTCCTCTTATTTTATTGAAAGTGCATGTGAGATCATATTTTGTTTGTTTGTTTGTTTGTTTTTGTTTTTGTTTTTGTTTTTTCAAAGTCATAACATTGTATATGTCTAACCCATTTTTATTGCTCTCTTGAAGATACTTGTTGTTCCAAGAAGTACTTCAAACGATCGTGATTTGTTTTTACTTCAAAGTGTCTTCCCGTAGGTAAGGGTGTCATTTTTTAATTGCATTTAATTTGGCTAACATTTATTTTTCATAAATGGGTTGAATAAGTTCTTTCCTTTAAGCTTACTACCTTCGAAGGTAAGGGGCATTCCTTCTTATATTAAAATTGCACCAATGCCATGGAAAGGTTTTTGTGAAGTTAGTTGTGACTAGATTGGGAGTTGTGCACATAGTATCCTTCAGTTGTTGTTGAAAATATTTGGTTGCTTCTTGAGTCTAAGGCGTTGCTATTTGCCCATAAATCTTGACAAACTTGTAGTAGTATCATGTCAATTGTAAGAATACTCAAAATTTCTTCAATGTTTTGGGGAGTGTCCATGGCATCGTGGCTTTAATTTTGTTAGATTCTAGTTTGACACCCTCATGAGATACAATATGAACCAAATATTCCACTTGTCAAACCATAAAGACACACATGGAAATATTTTCATATAGTTGTTCCTCCTCCAATAGTTTTAAGACCTTACATGCTAGACTTCCCAATATTTGGTATAGATTAGCATGTCATCGAAAAATACCAACACATATTTTAGAAGGAAGGGTTTAAAAATAGAATTAATGGATCTTTGAAATGTTGAAGGTGCATTCATAAGGTCAAATGGCATAACCAAAAACTCTTAATGACCTTCATGTTTCCTAAACACTATTTTGGGAATGTATTCCTCCCTCATTTTAATTTGATGATATCCTGAATGGATATCCAACTTTGTAAATAAAATTTTCCATGTGATTCATTAATGTCAAGAATAGAAAAATTATCTTTGATGGTCATTTTGTTCATTTGTCTATGATCTGGACACTTGCATCATGAACATCCATTTTTGTAACTATCGCAATTAGTGAAGAGAAAGCACTATGGCTAGTTTGAATGATGTTGACCTATGACATTTCTTGAATCTTACGCTCAATCCCGCTCTTTTGTGCATATGGATACATGTAATGCTTAATGTTAGGTGGTACACTTCTTAGTTTTAACTAAATAACATAATCTTGATCTCCAGCCATTGGAACAACCTTAGACATCTCTTAGAATACCTTGGACATATTGTTGATAATTTTGGGAGATCCATTAGAGTAGAGGATATAGATGTTTGAACATCTGGTGAGCAAAATTTTGTAATTACACCACAGTGTCCATTTTTTAGTAATTTTGTCATATTGTTAGAACTTATCATTTTATAGGGTTTCCCTTGGATACCTCTAAGCTCAAATTTCCTTGTAATCACCCATTCCATATCTACCCAGTCTCACCACCCTGCCAAGGTAAAGATGAGAGGAAGAGACATTGTGACATGACCCGACCTCCTAGATTCCATTATGGAAGTGGGGCCAACCACAGAAGACAATTTGACAACTCATAACATTCTACAGGGGCTACAGGTCAATCAGAGGTTGAGTAACCACCCTAGGTGGCCAAAACCTGAGCTAGACATCTTTTTCTCTAACCTGGGTCCCCAACCACACTGACAGTAAGCCCTCCATATGATTGGAAGCCTCCAACTTCATGCACAATCCTACATACACGCGGTTGCAACCGAAATTTTCCAATTCAAAGGTAGCAGTCCCAGATTCTAAGCCACCATTTAAGTCTAGCCTCCAAACCACTGCCCAAAACTTAGTGAGACTTTCTAGAATTATAAAATACATCAAGACAAAGCTATTCATACCAAATTTTATCAAGGACTTGACCTCACCAGGCATGACCATGACAGTGATTTCGTCAAACACGTTAAGGACATGTAATCTACATGTCATGAATGCATATTTAAACATAGGGCTTGATACTTATCTCAGAATTTTCAAGAAGGTCTAATGCCCTCTCATAATAGTTGCAATAACACCTATTAGCTCATGCATTCATTAACCATTCTTCAATAACCAAAACATATCAAGATCCATAGCTAAAACCTATTATGAAACCATAATTATAACCAGAATAATAACCATGATAGAACAACCATCAAAGCCTCATAATAAAAAGTACAATTGCTCATGAAATGCAAGAGGAAAATAACTCTTATTAACACATGCAAAATCTAACAAAGTGAGGGACTTCCACGTACCACTTGACCATATTTTTGGCTGAACCACATCTCTTTTTTCATCCAATCACCCCCACACCATATTCCAAGAGTGAATGTGGGATCTCATGGAATAAACTAAACAAAACCAAACTAGGGCTTCCAGAGGCCAAACCACCTCAACCCTCAACCAGTAGTTCCACCTCACAATCGGACATCACTAACACCAACTAGATCAGTCTCTACCCAAGTTGTCCAAGGCTCCAAGAGCTAGTAACTCAACCCACAACCTTCCAGGGCTCCAGGAACTAGTAACTCAACCCACAACCTTCCAAGTCTCTAGAGCATTTGTCCAACACGACTCTATGACTAGTAACTAAACCCACCAATGGCTTTAGGACGTTTGTCCAACCTAGGCTCTAGGACTAGTAACTCAACCCATGTTGTTCCCGAGCGTTTGTTCCAACCCACAACCATAAGGAATTATGAGCACTAACAAGAAAACAATTCAATGGAAAAAACTCACAACACCATAACTATCCAGGAAATGGTAAGGTTAGGCAAAACCACTATCAATCCAGGCAATCCTTCATGCTAATGACAAATCGTAACTAGATAATAACATGCATACACCATGCATCCATAAATCATCAAGGAAATCACACATGCAACCTATTACCTACAAAGCAATCTAGATGTAGTTGTTGATCCACCTATTCCTTTGTGTTTTTCCACTTTCCTTTGCCTTATTTCTCCAAATACAATGAAAACGAGAGTGCTTCAAGCATGATCCAACAATGCTCCAAAATTTCTCTAAGTGTGCAAGAGTATGAGAGAGAGAGAGTAGAAGTGAGCTCCAAGCTAAAATTGATGAAAGGTTGTGAATTGACCCTCATAAGCCTTTTTTATCATTGAAGCCTCTATTTTCTTCATTTTCCCTTAATTTTCCTTCAATTTTCCTCTCATGCAAATATGTGACCTTTCATCTCCCTTTTCTCTTATTTTATTTTATTTTCATAAATAAAATGCCATTAATGCCTCTTTGCCTTTTTCCAATTTCCATAGCCATTTATTAATCACTGGTGATCACCATCACTATGTTTTTGCTGAACACTCAACTTGGAATATGTGTCCCATGACCTTGGTTATTATTTTTACTTATTTACATAGGAAATCAACTAGGGGTTGCTACATTCCTTATGTTTTGAGTAAAATATCATAAAAATATCTTGAAGATTAAGTATAAGTGTTCCCAATGATTGTGACCTTTGGACCCCCAATACAACATCAACACACTCATTTGTATTGCAATCATGAGACTGTCTAATAAGTACTCCCCCATATTGAGTTGAATATTATGGCACTTCCTTGAACAATTTGTAGTACCTTCATCTGCAATCATTAATTGAAACTCTAGTGCCAAAAATACAAAACAAATGAGAATTTTTACTAACTTGTAGTTGATGAAGTTAATTGTACTACTAGAATCAATCAACTTTGTTACATTTTTTTATTATTATATATCCTTCTATCTCGAGGGTTTGTGGATTATTGATGCCAACCAATACATGGAAAAATAGTGTTGGAGTAGTCTCTTTTAGCTCTATATCATGTGATTGTTCCAATTCCTGGTCTTCTTCCTCCTCGTAGTCTATGTAGAATGATTTCTTCTTACAACATTCATGCCCCTTACTATAATTGTGTCACAGTGGAAACATAGTCCTTTGATATTATTTCATCCATTTATTGAGATGTCAACCTTATTGGTTAAGTAATTTTAGGAGAAGGGACATGGTGATCTCTATAGTAGTTGTTGACCACTCTTATAGTAGCAATAATTTTACTTTAAACTTTCCTTGCTAGGCAGAAAGCATGTTCCGTGGATTTAGGTCCTAACAGACACACCTCATTTTGGATGATCTCTTTCAAAGTGGCCACAAATAGATCCAACAAAATATCATCTGAAATGTTCGTTGGCCTGATACTTAGTTTATGGAATTGTTGAATGTGTTGTGTTGTACCTCTTTGACAACAATTTATCAATTCAGTAAAGAATGCATTCCTCATATTATCCCCATAATGTGCTACCAATTCATTAATAAACTATATCGAGACAATATAATGCTATTTTCTTTCACAAAGCTATTCATACTAGACAAATTGAACATTTTCTAAATATAGGGAAACAATGGTTATTGTTTCTAATGTTGGATCTCGGTGTATATCAAAGAATTGCTCGATCTAATATATCCATGATATAGGATCTTTTCCATCAAATTTCCTCAAATAAAGCTTAGGAATTAAGTAGTTCCTTGGTATTGAGTTGAAACCTTGACGATGCAAATCTATAGATGATGAATAATCATGATTATGGGACTCAATATCTATTTCATCTACATTTTCATGATTTCCTTACATCTTGATGGCTCCTTTAAGAAGCCTCTCATCTAGGGTATTTAAAAACAATGTAGGCATGGAATTTTGCAATTATTCCATCTTCATTTCCACATGTTCCTAGTTTTCATTCATCTTCTTTTCCATCTATTCCCTATTTTCATCCATCTTCTTTTCCATATTCCCTATTTACAACCATCTTCCTTTCAATTTGTTCCTTATTTTCACCCCTCTTCTTTTCCATCTGTTCCAACTGGTGAAAAATATCTTCTCTTCCTCCTAGAGTCGAGATTGAGCTTTTTGTGGGTTTAGTTGGTGATAATTTTTGGAGAACCCTTTGCCATGCGAAAAAAGAATAGTACTTATCTTTTCTTTTCTTTTTTTCTTTATCATAAATTTTGAATCACCAAAATAGATCTTCCAATCAAATATATGCCAATTGTAAGTCATGTATCTTTCAAACCCTATTTTGGAGACTCTCTTGATGGTTAATCTTTGTCTTGATGTGTCTCTAAAATTTGAGCTCTTCTGAATATGAAATTTTTCCTTGTAGTACCACAATATGTCTTCTTAAAATATTGAAAATTTCCTAGTCTGAAACATCCGAGAGAAAACTTATAGTAAACATTCCCAATTGAATCGTTTGAGGCTAATTTTAGGACAAATAAAAAACCTGAACTTCTACAAGATATATCTCATAAAATATAATGATTCAAAATCTAAAAATATTTCCACACTTAATTTGCTATGTCTCCTTAAGATTTTAAATATTTTAGAGTTTGAAACTTCACCGAAAAAACGTTATAGCGAAAATTCCAATGTGACTCTTTTAAAATTGATTCATGGATTATCATAAACCTTATCTTCTATAGACTATATCTCTGAAAATATAGTGAATTGAAACACGTAATTTTGACCACCCATACCTTGATATTTCTCCTTGGCCTCCTCAAAATTTCAATATCTAAAACTTCTAGAAAAAAAATATATATATTGAAAATTCCAAGTTGACTATTTTAGAACTATTTTCAAGATTAGTCACAAACCCTTATCTTCCATAGGTTATATCTCTAAAAGTCTAACAAACCAGGATTTGAAATTTTGATCAACTATACCTTGATATTTCTCCTCGATCTCCTTAAAACTTTGACCATTTGAAATTTGCAAAAAAAAAAAAAAAAAAACCTATAGTGAAAATGCCAAGATGTCTTGGTTGGAGCAACACCATAGGATTGTGGTCTCTATTATCAAATGTTAGACAACAAATACAAAAATAGCCTAAAAATAAATAAATAAATAAAATATCCATGCCTTGAGAATAGATATATGTATTAAAGATAAGACTATTTGATGGCACCATCTTATCAACACAATTGAAGAATCCATCCATCACCTCATCATCAAATTTGAAGTCAAAGAAGTAAGAAAATGTGGGGTTGAGGTAGATCCCTATAATATGAATGGGACGATGGAGTGTGTTATTCCATCACCAATCGATCACTCTCCATATCAATTATTGTTGCTCAATCCCCTCATTCCCCTTATTCTTATAATAGCCATTGATGCCTTCTTTGGCTATACCCATGGCCTTATACAATTAGCCCATTATGGACTTGTCTCCATCAACCAACCAAAGAGAATTTACCAAAGGTTTGGTAATGGCACACACCTCCACTCCTGCCCAAAAACTCTCTTGATATGAAACTAGCTTGCATATGGCCTCTCCATTTGGTTTGCAGCTAAAATATAAAGCACACCACTTCTCCAAAAGAAACATTCCCTTCACATCCCATATAGAATTAAAGAGAGATTGAATAGATATGAAGATAGTGCCAAACTGTGTAATAGCAGGACACACCAACTCCTTTTTCTTGGGGAATCTACTGATCAAGCTAAGCATAGATGCATGATTATAAATAAATATTTTTATGCTCTTAGATGATTCAACAATGTCTTTGACATAATGAATTTCCCCTATACCATCTAACATAAATTCAATACATTGTACAACACAAAGTGTCTAAAACAATTTAGGATACCTCCTCATAAGCAACATGCCGGTAGCAACATAATTTGCAGTGCTATTCTTTATGACTTGGACAACATTATGTGGACCTACCTCCTAAATGAACGCGTCCAGCAAATCACCTAATACTCGTGCATCTTTAATATGTGCAAATGCATTAACAAATTTCATAAACATTGTCCCCTTGGGGCAATTAACCAAGAATTTAATAAGGGTTCTACTATTTTGATCAGTCCAACCATCCGACATCATAATGCATCCATCGTGCTCCCATAATGCCCTAAACTCCTCGAATTTAGCAGCGCAATAAGACTTTTCATTTTGAGGAATATGCCATCTCAACTCATCATAGGAAGGGGCTTTATACCTCAAGCCAACAATAGCAATAGCATCAACCATGTGTTGTTATAATGGGTTGTTCTTGGTAATGCTAAAATTAATGTCACTCCATAGAAAGCACTTACTCACTAGCTTGCCAACTTCTTCCTTCTACTTTCTGTTAAGCATTGACCTGATAGAAGGTTATGCACAAGGTGTGTTTCTAGGAAAAAAAAACAATGAGGTAGATGTGAGTTTAGGAATTGTGGAAGGTGATGGTGAAGAACCTCTCTCACTTCCCCCCACTCCTCCCCTTGCAATTAACTTCTCATAGATATCATGTTATCTTTGGCAAAATCTTCATCTTGTAGTGTTTTGGTGGCAATATGAATCTAGAGATGCATTTAGGCAAAGTTCTATATCATGTCTCAGAATTTGTGCAAGGCGGTATTTTGATCAGGGGATTCCCACTATCATATGTTTCCCACATAACTTGCAATTCAAATTTTGTCTATTGAACCCCCCACCCCTTGGGTTGGCTATATTCCCACATAGGGTCCATCTTGACATTTTTAGTCTTCAATGTAATGATTGAACCTAGGACACAAAAAACAAAAAAAACAAAAAACAAAAAACAAAAACAAAAACCAACATTTTTACAATCAAGATTCAACAAAAAAATGCATTAAAAAAGAAAAATTTAACTACAAAAAAAATTACAATAACAGAGGGACATCCTTGTAGGCTGCAAATTGCTAAATGGCGAGCACACTAGCCGTTGTGGGGAGTTGGCCATTGGTTGGGAAACCCTCTCTACTCGATGAATTAGTAATGAAAAAAAAAAAACACTCCCCTTCGCCCCCACGCCGCCCCCCCCCCAAAACACAAAATCATGGAAAAAATGGGTGACTGAAACCCCAATAAAATCCAAAAAATAAATAAAAGAAAAGGCAAAAATTGATGTCTATACTTGCAAGTGCACCTACTGCTAAGGGAAATTGATCCCCACTACAAAAACTCATGGGATTAGCAGAAACAATTAGTGTTCTACTCCTCATTCGCCAAGAAAACTTGTTAGATCCTCCTTCTGTGCTTTCAAACCAATGCTCTTTGCTTTGAAAACTAACAAAAGAACCAAAAAATCACTTAAATCTAGACCTGGGCACAACACGATGGTTTTTCCAGTCGTGTCATGAGAAGATTATGATGTCCACAATATTTTTGCATTTTTTCCCCAAAGAAAAAATTGTTGATTTTTTTTCAACTGATAATATTGGACAACTGAAAAAATCATGATATAATGATATTTTCACAATTTTATCATGTGGTTTGCACCACTACATTTCATTGAATATGGGTGAAAGATTCTCTTATAAAAAAAGCCTTTATGTCATTTAAATATAATAACACCCATAAATTTTTTTCATCTCCAATTCACTCCCTAAGTGATGGGAAATCACCAAGAGTGAATCATTTAGTTTATAAGTGGATTATAAACCCAAATACACATTTCTCATGGTTGTAGTAGCGTATTAGTGATCTAAATTGGGCCACAAAACCAAGTATTCTCGCTTGCCTCACTTCTAATTTGTCTAGATTACTTTCCAAGTCACCATAGACTAGTTTTTCTAGCTAGTTAAGTGCAAACAACTGGTTGTTTTCCTTTTCTTAGTTGTTGCCCTAAATTTCCATCCATAATAAATCATTGGGTTGTAGGTTTCGTGGGCATTTTTTTACCTTTTTTATACTCATCCATGTTTGGACATTTACCCTATTAGTTGATTTAGGCTCTGATTGATCACAAGGACTTACTAAATCTATTATTCAAGTTGGTAAGAGTTGTAATAATGTGTTTTTCGTTCTTCTTAATTTGTTGGTCTAAAAAATTCAATAAGTTGATTATTTTACATTTATTATTAGTTTTATGCTTTATAGGCTCTGATTGATCACAAGAACTTATTAAATATATTATTCAAGTTGGTAAGAGTTGTAATAATGTGTTGTTCATTCTTCTTAATTTGTTGGTCTAAAAAAATCAATAAATTGATTATTTTACATTTATTATTAGTTTTATGCTTTTTAGTCCTCAAAAGAGTTGAGAGATGACAACACCCTAAAGGATCCTAAAAAGCTTTGTATGCAAGTCCATAGTCTCTTCTTCCTTTTTTTCACTACTTTAGAAACATCATCATTCGAAGTACAAGTACGTTTTACATTGGGAAAACAAAAAGGTATATTACATGATTGACTACTAAACATGTAAAATTTGCCACAATCAATTGATTTTGCTCATAGCACTCCTTTCACAAATGTTTCCTTTGTCAAAAGATGATTTTCTTTTTATTCTTTCAAATATAAGAATAAATATGTGTAGAATCATCAAAAGGTGTACATCTCTTAAAGTTATTTTCATTGGTCCAATAGGTGCTAAAATTAAAGTTTAAGTAGGTGCTAAAATTAAAGTTTAAGTAAAAAAGTTATGGGAAAATTACAAAACCATTTCATGTGAAAAGAGATTATTTTATTTATTTCAAAAATTGAAACACAATATTTAATGCATATATGTCTAAAATTTATAAAAGCACATGAAGAGGGATTTTTGAGAAAATTATGAAAAGTGTTTGATGTTTTGAACTGGTAAACTTTATTCAACTTTAGGATAACAAGTTAAGATTGAGACTCATGTTTTATGTAATAAATACATTTTCACAAATCCTTCATATCCTATTTTTTCACGTTGGCTTTATTAAGGTTGACTTTTTTTTTTTTGGCAGATTAAGGGAATCTCAACAACACTTATTTGCAACTATCCATCTCTATCAAGTTTATAAGGGTGTTTAATATTTTGAAGGGCCTCTCCCACTTGGCATTTATAGTAATGGTCTTCTTTTGCCACAAACTTAGTACCCTCAAGTTCAATGTGGTGACAAAAAACCCTAATTTTCCTTGAGTGACTCTTACAACATTCCATTTCATCTGTAGAACCTAGCAGTTTATTACGCAAGAAAGAAATATAAAGAAGTTAAAACTAAAATATACACACACAAGTAAACACAATATTTTACGTGGTAAAACTGTGACAGTGTGTCAAGGAAACATCCACGGGACAAGATATTGGATCTTTATTTAGTTAAGAATGATTCTCCATGATTTTACATTCTCCCAGGCATTCACTAGTTTTATAAGAGCCTCTCCTTCGTTACATAACTGCTATTTGGTATAAAACTAACTGGCAATAACTAATAAAGTTTTTACTTATAATTACATAATTTGTTGTCACATTTCAACAAACTCCACCTTGATTACAATATTCCTAATTCCTTGCCCATGCCCATTTATCATCTTTTCTGCAAGCCAAGAGAAGCTAAACACCATCACAGCTTCTCTATTGTAACTAGCTTCGTGAATATATTTGCACAATTCTCCCGTGTATGGACCTTCTTGAGAGCTTATTTTCCGCCATCGATCACATGCCTTAGAAACTGATACCTTACATCAATGTGCTTGGTCTTACTAAGATAAGTTGGATTTTTAGCCAAGTGAATAACACTCTGACTATCACATAATACGTTCACTCTCTCCTGCGTCCTTCCAATCTCATCAAGTAGACCCTTTAACCATATTGCTTCTTTACTGGCATCTGAATAAGCTATATACTATGTTTCGGTAGTGGACAATGCAAGTGTTTTGTGAAGCTTTGACATCCAGCTAATTGCTCCACCTGCAAGAGTAAAGACATAACCTGTAGTAGATCTCCTTTTGTCCAAATCACCTGCATAATCAACATCCACATATCCGCAGACTGATCCTTCACTACCATTAAATATGATGTAATGACCACCTGTGCCTCTTAAATACCGAAGCACCCATTTCACTGCTCGTCAATGTTCTTCACCTGGATTTGTCATGAACCTATTGACAACTCCAACTGCATGTGAAATGTCAAGTCTTGTAGATACCATCAGATACGTTAAGTTTCCTACAACATTAGCATATGGTACACGAGACATATACTACTTTTCTTCATCAGTTCTAGGACTCAAAACCGAAGAAAGCTTAAAATGGGAAGCTAATGGAACATTAACAGGTTTTGCACTGTTCATACCGAATTTTTCAAGTACTCTTTCCACATACTTATGTTGTGATAAACAAAGCTTACCATTTTTCTTGTCTCTGTGTATCTCCATGCCCAAGATATGTTTTGCTAGTCGAAGATCCTTCATATCAAATGTCCTAGCGAGCTGAACCTTTAACCTATTGATCTCTTCCATGCTTTTGCTTGAAATACGCATATCGTCAACATACAAAACTAAGATAATGAATATGTCACTGAAACTCTTGAAGTATACACAATGATCATACTCACTTCTAATAAAGTTTGGTTCACCATGAAGGAGTCAAACTTCTTGTACCATTGCCTAGGAGACTGCCTCAGGCCATACAATGATTTCTTGAGCTTGCAAACTAATCTTCTGTTGTGACCTTGTACAAAACCTTCTGTTTGTTCCATATATATCTCTTCATTCAAATCACCATGTAGAAAAGTTGCTTTAACATCTAACTGTTCTAACTCAAGGTTAAGTAATGTAGTTAGTGCTAACATAGGACGAATAGAAACAAGTTTTACAACTGGTGAAAAAATCTCATGAAAGTCAATACCTTCAATCTGAGAATACCCTTTTGCTACCAGCCTCGCCTATACCTTTCGATACTTCCATCAACTTTCCGTTTCAATTTGAAGACCCATTTTCATCCAACAACACTTCTCCCTTCAAGAAGTTCTACAAGACCCCACGTATTGTTCTTGGCTAAGGAATTCATTTCTTCTTCCATAGTTGTTTTCCATTTTTCGCTATCCATATCATCCACTGCTTCCTGACAACAAGAAGGTTCCCCATATTCAGTAATCAAAGCAAAAGATGAAGCAGAATCTTCATACCTTTTGGGAGTTTTTCTTTCCCTTGTAGACCTTCTTAGAGTGACTCATTGCTGAACTAGTTCAAAAACTTCAACAGTTTCCTTTGTATCTTCATCACCTTTTCCTCTAGAAGTCTCTCCTTCCTTTCGACTTTCGAAAAAAGGTCTAGCCTCCAACTGAATTTGTTGATTTGGTGATACCTATTCCTGTTCAATTATTTCAACCTTTGATTTTAAAAGAGAAGATTCATCAAATGTTACATCTCTACTAATGAGTATCTTCCGCAACATAGGATCCCACAACCTGTATCCTTTCACCACATAGTCATGCCTAACAAAGACATAACATTTCGATTTCAGATCTAATTTTGAACATTGATTTTTAGGAATAAGTGCATATGCATCACAACCAAATATCCTTAAATGTGAATAATCACAAGGTTGACCTGACCAAACTTCTTCAGGAATTTTACAATTAGTTGCTACTAAAGGTGATCTGTTAACTAAATAACAAGTAGTGGATACTGCTTTTGCCCACAACTCCTTTTGCAGGTTAGCATTGCTGATCATGCTTCTGGCTTTTTCCGTAAGAGTCTAATTCATATGTTCAGCAACACCATTTTGTTGAGGAGTATAAACAACAATTTTATGTCTAACAATTCCTTCATCCTTACAGTATTGTTCAAATTCTAGAGAAGTAAATTCACCACCATTGTGAGTTCTTAAATATTCAATTAAATTGCCTGTTCTTTTTTTTACCATTGCTTTAAATTGTTTAAAAGCATTGAATACATTAACTTTCCTTTTTAACATAAAGACCCAAACTTTCTGGGAGAAATCATCAATAAACATTAATAAATATAAAGCACCTCCAATACAATACAACAGGAGATGGTTCCCACAAATCAGAATGAATATAGTCCAAAATTTCTTTACTATTATAACTACCAGTTTTAAACCTCTGTTTACATTATTTTCCATACACACAATGTTTACAGAAATCCAACTTCAAGGATTTCAAATCAGGAACACTAGTAGAAAATGAGAAATTAGTGACTAGGTGACTAAAAAAGTTAGTTGCCATAGGTTTTCCAAGTGAAATACTACAAAAAATGAGCAATCTTAAGTGACCGAACTAAAAATGACTAACATAAATCACTAATTTAGTTGCGGGTTAAAATATGTGACTAGCTAATAAGTAATACAACTAAAAATGACTAACATGAATGACTAATTTAGTCTAAGAACAAAAATACAACTACCTAACAAGTACTACAATAATATGAATCAGTTTTTTATGTTAGTCATCTTAATTTTGTCAAGCAATCTAAACTTACAAGTGATAGGGGATTGAAAGGACGTTAAAGATTGGTTGAAAGGTTATGCTTCCTTAAACATTTCTTCATCCTCACATGGTGTACAGGTGAGCCAACTTTGCATTATTTATCTCTAATAATTTGTAATTTTAAAAATATATTTTTAATAAAGAATATTATTTTATTTATTTTTTAAAAATCTATTCATTGAATCTAATTGGATTTAGTTCCAATTTGAAATTAAGTTGAAGAGAAATTTTAATTTTTAAGACTATAATATCAAATAAAAACTACTTTAATTTCATATTAACCAGCCTAGATCCTTCTTAACCCTTGATCTATCAAGCGCCAAGAGGGATCCAATCTCTCAAGGTGTAAACTTTTTTTTCTAGTGAGAAAATTGAGGAAATGTTTGCACCTCAAGAGATTGGATCCCTCTCGGCATTTATAGTTATAGGGTTAATATGGACTAAATTGGTTATATAATATTTGTATTTGTATTTGTGTCTCTTTTTTATTCCCTCTCTCTATCTCATCCCCCAAACATACACACACACTCTCTCCCTCTCTTCCCCTTCTCTATCTCTCTCTCTCTTCCCCTTCTCTCCCTCTCTATCTATATCCTTCTCTCTATTCCCTCTTGCTATCCTCTCTCCCTCACTCTCTCTCCATGACTCCCTTGTCACCCCCTCTCTCTCCACCTTTATCCCTCTACATTTGTCTTGTTCTCTCCCTCTCCTGCCCCATCCAATTCCATCTCTCTCTTTCCTCATCTTTATCTTCCTTCCTTTCTATCCCTTATCTCCCACCTCCCTCTATCTCTCCCCCCAAATCACTCTCCCTCTCTCTCTCTCTCTCTTCCGTCCAACTCTATCATTATCTCGCCCCCTCCTATCCCTCTCCATCTATATGTATCCATCTCTCTCCCTTCCCCTTCTCTCTTTATCTCTATCCTCTCCTCTTCTTTCTCTTCCCTCCTCTCCTCTCTCCCTCACTTTCTCTCCATCTCTCCCTTCTCAATCCTCTCTCTCTCCACCTCTATCTCTCCATGTCTTTGTTCTTTCCTCCCTCTCTCTATCCCACTCCAACTCCATCACTCTCTCTCTCTCCTCTCTCTTCCTTCCTCTCGCTCCCTCTCTCCCACCTCACTCTCTCTCTGCCCTCCAACTTTTTCACTATCTCCCTCCCTCTCTCTGCCCCCTCCCCATCTCTCTCTTAAATTTGATCACATTGTATTGTGTTTAAGAAATTATCTAAATTAAAAAAACTTATTTGGCTGTAAAATGTTAAACATATGATTTGGGATTGGGGGATCGCGCGGAGCTGGAGCTGGAGCGAACGAAGACCTAGCCTTCTGCGTGCTACTGCTGCGCCGCCGCCTCGGCCTGGGCCGCGAGGCCTGCTCTCTGGGCCTTGGCTTCAGCCATGGCCCATCAAGATTCTTCTCTTGGGGATGTGGAGAAAGCCTTTTCTGATCTGGTAAAGTCTCTTCCCCTTGCCCGACCGAAACCATCAACTTCAAAATTTGTGAAGAAGCTGGATATTCTTCAAGAAGTGCAGCTGCCTCCATCTCTTCCTCGAATGGCAGCTCTATCATTAGCAGAAAAAGGTCTCATAGGGCAGTTCACAGGCTTATGGCCTTCACCAAAAACAGTCCAGCGATGGGTGGAAAGAAACTGGTCCGATAAAATACAAGGAAAGATTTCAATTCGTTTTTGTGGCAAAGGTTACTATACCTTTCATTTCGAAACCAAAGAAGATAAGGACCTGATATTCAGGAATGGGCCCTATTTTATGGACTCTCGAGGGTTATACCCTAACAAATGGACTCCTGATTTCGATCCTGAGCTAGACATCCCTAATGCGGTTCCGGTTTGGGTCTGTCTTCCCCATCTGCCCTTGCATTGTTGGGGAGATGAATCGGTCAAGGCAATCGGGAATGCAGTAGGAAAATACATTGACAGAAGCGAGCCCAAAGACAACATGCAAGCCTGTGCAAGGATCTGCGTAGAAGTGGACCTCGGGAAAGGACTGCCGGAGGCCATCAAGCTGAAGGTGGACGAATGGAGCTACATACAGCAGCTAGATTACGAGCAAATACCCTTTAAATGCAAGGTATGTCATGAATACGATCATTTCGCTAATAGATGCACTAAGGTCACCAATCTGGAATCAGAAGACCAAGGAGGACAATGGGAAACTGTGAAAAAGAAGAAAGCAGCACCTCCATCCAAATCCGAACCATCCTCTGAACATCCGGGCTCTTCCTCCATTCGCCCCAATTCTCCCCCGCCCAAACCCTCTGGCCCTTCCCAAGACCCCTCCTTCCCTTCATCCTCCAACCCATTTCTTATTTTATCTTCTGAAGATCCTCAATCTGATCAGCCCTCCCTTGAATTGTCCGATCCTCCCATGATCACCTCGATTCTTTCTCAGCCCTCCTCTGACCCTCCCCCTCTCAGAACCACTAGAAGTTCTTCCAAAGATATTGGCGCCTCAAGTGACCTCCATAAGAAACTTGGACCAGGACGAAAGTCAGCTAAATAGCATCGAGAAGAAAGCACGCAAAAGGATATCGCCCTTGGGATCCAAACACCAATGGACTCCTTCATGACAGGATCCCAAGAAAAAGAAACATCAGGAAGAGACCATGAGAGGCGAGCACCTCCTTGCTCAAATGCCCCATGATGAAGCTCTTATCTTGGAACAGTAGGGGCATGGGGCACCCCTCCAAATCAGCTGCCTTACGAGATCTTCTCCAAACTGAAAGACCTGAAATTATTCTGATTCAAGAAACCAAACAAAGTCAAAGTGAAATGCAGAAAATTGTAGATGCACAAAAAAACTTCTCAGGGATCAGCAGCAACTCCAGAGGTGCATCTGGAGGAATCACAATCATGTGGAATAATCAGCACTGGGATTGCAAGTCATCCCTTCTCAATCAAAATTGGTTAAGGATTAATCTAAGTCACAAAGATGAGAGCTGTGATCTCATCATTTACAATGTCTATATCCCCAATCAGTATCGAGAAAAGGAACAGTGTTGGAAGGAACTGAAAGAAGACATAGATAACGAGCAGAACCCAAACATCATTCTCGCTGGCGACTTCAACTTAGTCCTCCACGCGAATGAGAAAAGAGGGGGCAATTTCTCCCACGACCCCTTCAGAAGCCAGCTGGAAGGAATAATGTCTGATCATGAGTTGATGGACATTATCCCAAAAAATCGAAAATACACTTGGAATAATAGAAGGTTGGGGCCAGGCAATATCATGGAACGAATGGACAGAATTCTGGTTAACATCTCCTTGCTGTCCTCCTTTGCTGCGGGCCACACAAAAATCCTCAATACTACGGCCTCGGATCACTTTCCCATTCTCCTTACGTTGGACTCCCATTCTCAGCTGGGGCCGATTCCGTTCAGGTACAATCCCCTCTGGCGAAACAATGCTGAGGCTGAAGCTATCATAGAAGCAACCTGGAAACATCATGTAGAAGGCTCTCCTAGCCATATTTGGGAATCGAAAATCAGAAGCACAAGGAAAGCTCTCAGAGACTGGGCTAAAGTCAGCTATCAAGAGCCAGAAAAGATAAAAAAAAAAAAAATACAGCAAGACTTGGAGGAAATTCAAAATCAAATTGAACATCAAGGATTCACCCACCAACTAAAAAATAAGGAATGGGAAGCTCAAGGGCAGCTAATGCACATCAAGAGAGAGGAAGAAATCAAGTGGAGAATTAAATCAAGACAGCTATGGCTGAAAGAAGGGGACAAAAACACAGCTTACTTTCACAAGCAAGCCACAGTCAGGAAGGTAAGGAACAATGTAAATGCAATTACAGACAGTCAAGGCAGCCAACATAATGACCAAGAATCCATCAAAAGAGCTGCCACCCTTCACTTCAAAAGCCTCCTTATGGAAAATCAAGAAGAAACTGACTATGCTGCGTTGTTACAGCGCCTTCCAAAAGGCATTTCTCAAGAGGCGAATGACAGTCTAAATCGAGAAATAACGGAGGAGGAAATCAAAAAAGCTATTTGGACCCTACAACCGGACAAGTCTCCAGGCCCAGATGGCTTTCCAATCAATTTTTACAGGGATCATTGGCACTTAATCAAAAAAGACCTTGCAAAGATGTTGAGGGGAATTCAAAGAAAAGGGAAAATGGGGCGCTTCACAAACTCAACCTTCCTTGCCCTCATCCCCAAGGAAAATAGACCCACATCCTTCTCCAGGTTTCGACCAATTTCTCTGTGTAACTCCTCATATAAGATTTTCACGAAAATCATAGCCTCTAGACTCCAACCCCTCCTTCCATCCCTTATCTCTGAAAACCAAGGAGGCTTCCTATATAATAGGCAAATCCACGACTCAATTACCTTGGTCCAAGAAGCCATTCATTCCAGCATATCAAGGCAAGAGAAAGGTTTCGTTCTCAAGCTCGACTTAGCCAATGCTTTCGACCGGGTAAGACACTCCTTCTTGTTCGCTGTTTTGAGAAAAATGGGATTCAATTCTGCCTTTATCAGTACCATTGCTGCTTGCATTTCAGGCCCTTGGATTTCTCCTCTGATTAATGGGCGCCCTTGTGATGCCTTCCAATCCTCCCGAGGGTTAAGGCAAGGCTGCCCTCTCTCCCCTTATCTCTTTATTCTTATGGCTGAATCCTTTAGCCGAGCTCTAGACCACAACAGAAGAGTTGGCCTCATCTCAGGCATCAAATTCGGGAACGGAGTCAAGAACATCAATCACTCCCAATTTGCGGATGACACCCTTTTGATCGGAGGAGCATCCACTACCATTGCAAGGCGCTTTAAGACTCTCCTCGATCAATTTATGGAGTACTCGGGGGGAGAGATCAATTTTCATAAAAGTTGCATCTATGGCTGGAATATTTCCAACCAAACCGCACATAGCATAGCCAACATCTTTGGAGTAGCCCACAAAGCAAACTGGGATCACTTCACCTACCTTGGGATGCCGGTCAGCCTGGGTCCATTAAAGGCTGCTACGTGGAATGAAATAATAGACAAAGTCAAGCGGAAGATCCAACAATGGGGAACCCAATGGCTCAATCCAGCAGGCAGAATAATTCTCCTCAAATCAGGTATATCCTCCTTACCTCTATATCGATTTACACTTTATCAAGCTCCTGCTACATTTCATCATAAGCTGGAAATCGCCCTTCGAAACTTCTTATGGCAAGGAGGGAAAAAAGAAAAAAATAGATTTAATTTGGTAAGCTGGAAAAGCGTAATCCAATCTCAGGACAGAGGTGGTCTGGGAATTAGAGCTCCCAAAATCCTGAATTTGGCATTTGGAATCAAAATAGCTTGGAGGTTAATCAATGAGCCAAAAGCCTGGTGGAAATAGGTTATAGAATGCAAATACCTCAACGACAAAAGGCAAAGACTTCTTGAGACAGACATTCCCAATAGAGATGCCACCAAAATTTGGCAGCTCTGTAAGAAAGCAATTCCGCTTCTCATCCAAAATACTTCAAAGATCCCGGGAGGAGGGGACAGCATCGACTATGCTACAGATAAGATAATGGGTCTCCCACCTCTAAATACAATTGAAGAAGCCATCCCCTTCATACATCACCTCAATTGTAAAGGCATCCAGAGACTAGATCAAATATCGAAATGGGATGTCGATACTGGAGCCTGGACTAATTGGGAATTTCCAGCCACTCCATCAGCTTTAGAAGCAAGCCTCAAAGCCCTCCAAAAAAATCTTCAGAACAGAGCCCCCATTAAAAAAGGTGCAGTAGATGGATTTCGATGGGACCCCACGGGTTCAAGCTACACCATCAAGTCTGGATATCATCACATCTGTAATAACACTTATCAGATCCCCATATGGAATCACTGGCGGATAATTTGGAAGTCAGAGGCTATCCCCAAAATTAAATTCTTCACCTGGCTGTTGCTAAAGGGCAAAGTCCTCACATCTGAAAACTTAAGAAAGAGAGGGATTATTGGTCCTTCAAGATGCCCCAACTGCTGCTCAGCAGAGGAAACAATTCAACACTTGTTTCTGGACTGTCCCTTTGCAAAGAGATGCTAGATCAATTTTTCCTCCTTGGGCAACATAAACTGCCAACCCCAACAGAGCATATCAGAAACAATTCTTGAATGGAGAAAAAGCTGTCCATGGAAAGACAATAGGAGCAAGATTGTTAAAAGAATCTGGGCTATCATTCCTCATAACCTTCTTTGGAAAATTTGGCTCACAAGAAACAAAAAGATCTTCCAAAACAAGGAGAGCAATGTTCGGATGACATGCAATAAAGCCCACACATTGGCACAAGAGACAATAGCAGCAAAGTATAAAGGGAAAATAAAAGCAGCAGACTACTCAGTGGAAGAAAGATCAGTTATCAGGCACATACTAGATCGACCAGGCCATCATCAAGATACTCAGAAAACTGACAGACAGAAGCAAATCCAAGCTAGGGAATGGGAGATCAGACTTCCAGCAAAGGATTACAAGGTATGGATGCAAAGTAGCAATTGCCCAACTCTGCACTTTGATGGGGCTTCAAAGTCCAATCCAGGACAAGCAGGAGCGGGAGGAGTTATTTCAAATGAGTTTGGGAATGAAATCTGCAGCTATGAATGGAGCTTGGGAAGGAAAACAAACAACATTGCAGAGGCATTAGCTCTCTATCAAGGACTAATACAACTAAAAAAATTTGGGCATTAGAAAGGCCTTAGTTTTTGGGGACTCCACAATTATAATTCGCTTTATGCACTACAATCAGCGCTCTCCCAACAGCAATCTACAGCAACATATTGAGCGCATCAAACTCCTCCTCACTCACTTTGATTACATCAAGTTCTATCATATTCTTCGCACGCTAAACATGAAAGCAGACAAATGTGCGAACAATGCAGTAGGAAAGCAGGAAGGTGTGTTAAGGCACAATGACAGAGAAGGATTTCAACCCCTGCCATGACTCAGAACAATCCCGGTACAGCCCAGATTAGCGCGGTCCTCAAGTGTGCGAAGGGCATGGTCTCCTCAGTAACAGAACAAGCGACAGAAAGCAAACTTCGCCCAACCAGTCATATCTGAACCTCGATAGAGGCAATCGGCTGTCAGCAAGGAAAAAATACTCATCTTAGTGCCGGCACAAGGTTTGAAATCACAGTAAGAGGAGATTGCCTGAAAGATTTGGGGCAGAGCCTCACTATACCCGTGACCCCGATTCTAACTTGGCATCCTACCCACAGTATAATCCATTCTATAAATAAGAGCATCGGCAATCAAAGCGTCAACCAATACGATCAAGAGACTGTGCAGCATCTGGTTGAAGCAGGCTCTCTTATCCAGCGTCTCAGAAGGAGTGATCCTCTGCGTCTCAGAAGGAACGAATCTCTGGTATTGCCTCCCTCTATTTTGCTTGATTTTATTCTAACTTCTGTCGTGGTGATCCTCAGGGCAACTCAAGCTCGAATCGGCAGGGCATCTGGTCCTACAGCTATTGCTTCATTTCATTCTGTGCTCCCCTCTCTACTTCTTTATCCGGCTCGCTCCGCTCTCCCTGCCTCATTCATCCCCTGTCTCCATCCTTTTCCCTCCATCAGTCTCTTCTACGAGCTCTCTTCAGCTCCCTCCCCTCTATTCTTCCTCGCCTCAGGCACTCCCTCCTACCCTGTCGCCCTTCCTTCAATCCGAACTCTGGTCTGTCTCCAGCCCTTTCTCCCCTCAGTGTCGTTTTTTAAGTCTCCTTCCAGTCTAACATCTATAACCGTTGCTCTGTACGCGGGATTCTCTCTTTCTCTCGTCAGTATTCTCAGAACCCATCATCACGTCAATAACGCTCATATTTCTCCCGCCTATTTGGTCCCAGTTTTCACCTACCTCCCCATCTGCAATTTCCTCACCCCAATGGCGCGCAGTGAGGATTGTTTCCACTGTGCTGATCTGCAAGCGGAGTTAGAAGAAATAAGGACCCAACAGTCAATGTTAGACAGAAAACAAAACCTATTGGATGCAAGATTAGAAGAGCACGATAGGCGTCTTGATGAGCAAAGCAGGAGGCTCTTTGAACAGGACCGCATTAACACTGAAAAATACAAAGCAGAAATCCAGCTCTTTATGCACAAGGCGGCCTCCCTCGAAGAGCAATTCAGGCAACTAACCAACCGTTGCGCTCATGCAGAAGAGTCAATCTCCATTCTGAAATTCATGATGGAAAAGATCACCATTGCTACAAGCTCCTCCAGCGTCAAACAAGAAGCCAAAGAGGACAATCCGGAGGAATCAACGGCACGTCACATCCAACACATCATGATTGACTGAATGAAGTTCAAATGTATCTTTTTGTTATTCTCCTTTATAAGAATTTATAGTAGTGTTGTTTTTAATAGTAGCAATCAAAGCAAACTAAGGACCAAGGGGGTAGCCACTTTTTGTAAACCCCTTGCTCTCTCTCAGTCTGCTCAATCTATGTACCAGAGGATTTGAAATCCCTGTTTTTTTTCAGAACATAATATATAGCAACCGACCATTTCAAAAAAAAGAAAATGTTAAACATATATGTTGGATCAATCATGTCAAAGAAAATAAAATAATGAAAAAGTTTAAAAAATCATGCACTATATTTAATCTATTTGGATCCTTAGCTAAGATAGATCTATGTCGGTTATATATATATATATATATATATATATATATATATATAAAGAACCGGCATAGATCCATCTTAGCTTAATTTTATTAAAACCTTAATTTAATTTCTATGGGAATATTTTTAGTAGTCATGACGATAGAGGGTTTAGATATATCTCAAATTGTAACATTGTCCCTTTTCGATTCAATTAAAATAATATTGTAAAATTAAATTAAAATAAAATATTTTTACTATGAAATAAGTTATGGTTTTTTGGCATGTGGTATTGATAAACCATGGTATTGTAACAAAGCCGATTTACAAGTTAATATGCATGGCAAAGTGAGGGTGAATATCCATGGTTAACAATCTTGTCATATTGTTATAAAATATTTTGATTGTGAAATAATTTACGTTTTTGGGCATGTGGTATTCATAATCCATGGTATTGACCGATGGTATTGTAACAAAGGCTATTTTTTACAAGTTAATAATATCTACCTTAATGTGGGCGTGAATATCCACGATTAAGAATCTTGTCATATTGTTATAAAATATTTTGGTTGTGAAATAAATTATGGTTTTTTGACATGTAGTATTGATAAGTCATGGTATTGGCTCATGGTTGTAACAAAGCCTATTCACAAGTTAACAACAAAATCAAAATATAAAAAATTGAATTTTATTATTTTTATTAATTTAACTCTTTATTATTAATTGAGGCCATATTTAAATGTTACACTCATCCCAATATCATTTATAACGTATTCTTCTTCTTTTTAATTTAGTGCCTTAAGCAAAAATAACAAATTATTTTCAAAAATAAATCATTTAACCCAATTGCAATTTAAATATTTTATTTTATATTATAAATATTTCTTTTATTTTTTCCATTATAAATATTTCTTTTCTTTTTCATTTCCAGTTTAGCGTTGGGTTCAAATAAAATATTCACAGATTACAATAATGTACATCCACGCTGGGTTCAAATAAAATATTCACATATTACAACAATGTACATCACACTATAAAATATTCACATTGTAGCACTATAAAATATTCACAGATTACAACAATGTGCATCACATTGTAGCACTCCATTTTTCTTTGCCTTGTTGATATCTGCGTGGAAATGCCAAAAGAAGGAAGACCATCAACATGATATATGGATTTCATGGGATTCAACCCTAGACGGAGTTTGCATGGGAAACACCTTAGGATAGCATCAACGATTAGATGGAGGAAGGGCAAGGTCATTGGGCGTGGAGATTTTGACCATTTGTACATGGGTATGAATTTGGACTCTCGAGAGTTCTTCCTCTTTACTAAAGATGATTTTTGTTCTTATGGGTAAACAATTTCAAGGGTTTAGATGATCAAAGCATAAATTTCATCTAGAGTTGAGGGTTTAATGATTATGATAATGCAAATCTTCATTGAGGCCAACAATTCATCAAAAGGCAATGCACAAGTAAGCATTTTGCATGTCCTTATTTTCCAAAGCATTTAATGATTATGAGAATGTAGATCTTGATTGTGGCCAACAATTCATCAAAAGACAATGGATAAGTAAGCATTTTTCATGTCCTTATTGTGCAGATCAGTTTGCTCCTCCCTAACTTTTCTAGGGTCAGAATGCATGAAATTTTATTTTTTCTTTTCACCTTTTTTTTAGTGTTTGATTTTTTTGTGGAATGGAATCTACAATGCCCAAATTCAAAGGGTTCCAGTGATGCAAGCAAATTTTTTGGTAGGATGCAAATACTATACCTTCTTCAAACTTCGTTACATGAAATTAAAATTTCTTGTAATCATGAACATAAAATCTTTTCTGTTTCATCCTTAGATTTTGATCTCAATGCCTATAGTTCAAAACCATGTTACTATATTTTAAGTAGAATATACTTAGATCCATTAAACCTTACAACTCTCCAAAGTTTAGGTTAATTTCAGCTAAAAAGAAGGAACCTGAATGATTTTTGCAATTTAGACTCAATGCTTACAGACAATTATTAAAAATGGAAGAAACCAAATGGTCTGATAACTTTTACCCACCCATCAATTTCCAAGACCTTTGCTATTATTCTGAACCTAAACAGAGAGAGTGGAAGAAGAAGAGGAGTATGGATGAGGTGGACCATGACCTGCTTGATACTTTTCAGAGGTTGGGCATGCCCTTGAATAGAATAAGAGATTGACCAACGTTGTTGTATATGTTTTTTTTATAGTGTTTTCATTTCTACCATACATAGGTCGACTCTATAGGCAATTCAGGTTATCTTTTGTTCGTTATAAGAGGTAATTAGGGAGTATCTTGATCTAGTTAGGAAGTAGCTTCGTAGGGTTGTTCCTTCCGCTAATAACTATTATGATGCAATGTACTTTTTTTACTAATAGCTCCTTATATTAAATCCCCAAGCACACTTTGTCACCCATGGAATATCCACTTATTTCAGGATGAATGAGATGGAGACCAAACAATTTGAGAGGACTCTTATTGTTGTAGATGACAGGAGTTCTGTGAGGTGAGAGGAATTTTGTGACATATATTGAAGGATGCACTGCACCATTTTATGATACCAATCATCTCCATGCCACAATAGTGGATCTCTATTGCACCGAGGGAGCAACGATAAAGCATTCCACTATAAAGAATTGGTATGTCAGGGACGAGGAATGCAAACGTAGGATTTATAATTTTATTATGAAAAGAGGTTTGTGCAATGGAGACAAATCAAGGATTTCATGGAACTGAGTAGACATTGGTTCGACAATCACCTGAAAATACTCCAGCATTGTTTTGAAAGGAGATGATGCAATTGGAGAGTTTTATTCTATTGCCTTGAAAAACACCTATCAATAGGGGGGACAAAGATGATCCATATAGGGAATAATTGTAGGAGTAGGATTGTTTTTAAAACTATATCTATATGCAAGTCAAGGAACTACTATAGAGGATTAGTGCAGGTGCAACCAAATTCTCATAATGCAAGGAATTTTTCACAATGTGATTCGATGCTCATCGATGACTAGGCAGCTGCAAATACTTATCATTACATTCAGGTACAATTTGAGTTGCATTCTAAAGTCTCTAATTTCATTTATTGATAGCCTTTCTTGTGTCCTTGTATCTCTTAATTTCATTGTGGTAGGATTGGAATGGGTTAAAAAATCAAGCACATCATTGAGTAAAATAGACACCCACATGTCACTACATGTCATTGTGCATACTTTGTGTTTTTTATACAGTTATAAGTGAACAATATGATGTGTGCACAACTAAAAATCCTAGCAGGCATGATGAATCCAGTCTTAACATGGAAATCGAAACCAACAATCATAAAATATTAATAAATTTGTGACACGGAGTAAAAAACACAATAAAAGATTCTATGCCAACATTGTCTATTTAGCGCAAGATACTACTAATATTTCCTAATTTTCAAAGATGGTGGATGTCATGAAGATGCCCTTAAGCAAAGTTACTAACTTGAAGATAAGATGGTCAGTGCAACTATTTACTTTAAATAGGCTAAATTTAGGTAATTAAAACAAGTTTGAAAATCACTAGAAACATACTTGAAGATAAGATGGTCAGTGAAACTATTTACTTTAAATAGGCTAAATTTAGGTTTGAAAATCACTAGAAACACTACCCCTGTTTATTTTAAATAGGCTAAATTTAGGTAATTAAAACAAGTTTGAAAATCACTAGAAACACCACCCCCACTGTTAGTGTCAGTCAGTTCTTCCTATCACCAGTGATCAAATATTCTTTTACCAAGTTTTGTTAGGAGTCTCAAAGTCAAATTTTATCATGTTACTAGGTTTCAGAATAAAATTTGGTCACTGGTTAGTGTGTCTAGGGTTATTTCCACTTTCTCAAGAACTTTTACATGTGGTCACTTTCATCATTCAGCTGAGTGTATCATCATTATGAGAATATTATCATCATATCAATCATCACCATCATGATTTCACTCAGTCTAGTGTCTCCATTAGGTCATTAGGCTTTCAAGGTCACCAACATTTTCATTTTATGCATAAAATCCGACATAGGATGAGTTGTGATAAGCAAGTCTTTTCTGTAGAAATTTCACTTGTAGAACAAACCGATATATGCAATGTCCTAAAGCATAATACTTGTTCTACTTCTACAAAACATTAAGCGGAAGCATAATCGAATTCATGAGCAACATTAAGTAGAAACATGCATAATTGATCAAGAGAAATAATCACACATAACACAAGATATATCCAGGGGAAAGCACCAGCATAAAACCCCAACCATGTATTATCAATCAAGTGTAGATCCTCAACAACATACAAAAAGAATCAGCTCAATAGCTATTATGCTCTCGTGTAATCAGAAGATCCTGATGATCTTCAATTAGAAGATGAAAATCATGGACTACCTAGGCCTCAATATATAGGCCACAAGTCCTCCAATCTCCTATAATAGATCCTTCTCCATGCAAGGAATACTTACTAGAAATATCAGAGCATCTGATAGTACATTGTCCCACATCTGATCTCAACTGGGTCTCTGACAGAACTGACATGCAACAGCTATCCATGAGTGAATCCTCAGCTATCTAAAACAATAGTTGTCACATGCATGCAAGCATTAACAAACTATATTTTATTATTTTAACAACTTGTTAAAATAATCTAACTGGACTTGACTAGATAGAACTAAGTCAACTGATTCTCTCATTATAGAACTCATACTTATTCCCTCA
>APFE030599406.1:142294-217796 GCA_000404065.3 Pinus taeda
GCGTGGAGGGGTGTACAAAATTCCTAGGGTATACATCCGGTTGAAACAAAGACCTCTGAACAATCATGCTCCACACTCAACACCACACCAATTTGATAATAACACATTGAAATCGCTCCAAAGGAAGAAAGAGCACTTTGTGGCACTCTAGTCCAGTTTAACCACCTAACAACAAACTCCGTCTTCAAATAATGAAGCTTCAATTTGACCACTGAAAGAAAGCTTGCATTCAGCCTTGACAAGGATTAGTCTTGCTCATGAACTCAGCCTCCTTGGAATGCGAATTCGATTCCCTTTTTAAAACTGATATTAAACTCCTAAAAATCAAAAGAATAATCTTGTTCCTCCCTTATGGAATATTAAGCTTCAGATCTGGGTCGTCCTGCTGGGGAGTGTGTGTCTTCTTGAGGATAAAATCAGCGTTCTATACCAGAGGAATTCGACCCTTGTACTAAATGTGTCAATGGCAATAAATAATAATTAGATCGGCCTCCCTTATTACTCTATGAGGGACTGGAATAACTTCTTGACAACCCACTCTCCTAACTGTGCAAATATAGAGAGAAATACCCCAACTCGACCTCTAAAATTATCACAATTTTCTGTTACGATTTGAACTCTGAGTGATGGACGAAATCTCGGCCTCTACTCTCGCTAATTCAACCTAAATCTAGACCAACTCATTCGCTATTTTCTCTGCTTCAGATTTAAAGTAAATTTGACCTTCCCTTAGACAAACTCAACCTTGAAGAAATATGATTCACGTACCCCTGCAATCCACCAAGGTGCTAAAGAATGTCCAAATTTTCACAATTAGACTTTCAGTAATGAACAAGTAAATCAATCTGACTAGGGTTTCCAATTTGTCAATGAGATAGAAAGAATAGAATCCCTAGCCATTGAGCCCCACCCTCCTTTTATAATTTCCATTTGAGCCTCCCAAGCTTCTAGATTTTCTCCTTTTTAATATTATTTTATTGGTGGGGCCATTCTTTACTAAGTGATTTTTGCTGCCATTTTAATAAAAATAATATTTGTCGCCCTTTCCAAATAAAATAATGTTTTGCCGCCATTTTCTCATAAAATAATATTTGCCCTCTTTTATCAAAATTGGGCAAATTCCTTGGTAACTTTTGCACTCAAAATTAAGGACATTACAATCCTCCCCTCCAAAAATTGCTTGTCCTCAAGCAATCCATCCTTATATTCCCAAGTCCCAAATATGCCTGAAAAAGGTTTTGTCATATATTTGATGTACACCTGGGCCCAACTTCATTGTTATCACTTGACCCTAATATTTGTATATCTTGAACCCTCATTTTTAGAAGAGGTGCCCTAGGCTACCAAACGATTTTTGAGATGTCTTCAAATTGGTTGAGACATCCTACAAAGTAGTTATTTTATTGGCAACAACCTTGTTGACATTATGAGAGTTACTAGAAGTCCATTTCTCTAGCCACCCTTTTTGATCTGCAACTCCTTTAAATTCCTTGTTGCCGCATTAGGAATCATACCATCACAGAGGAAGTAATACAATGTTGACACATCCTTCCTGCAAGTTTTTATCCATAGATTCCATACTTCTTTACTATAATCAACAAACACAATATGATTGTTAGCCACAACTATCAATGTTTCATTCAACATAAATTTTGCAAAATATTTTTGAATTTCCTCAATTGTAACATCGTGATCTAATAAGCCTACAGGAGGAGTGTTATAGTCCTTGGTCCAGTTTTGTTGAGTTGGAATTAGGACCTTGTCCAGGCTTATATAATATAAACCACAATCCAAATCACTTCCTAGACACTTACCTGGATGAGACCTTTCACCTTATTGTAGGAAAACTATGTAATCAACGATATGATGAAGCTTGAGAGTGTTCATAGCATACAGGATTTATACATCACCTAGGTGAAGGCTTAATTTTTTGGCCACAACTATTTTTCGTTGAGCTTTAATAATTCGAGAGCTCCGATGGTTTTGAGTAAATGAAAAATACCTTGAATCATGGAGTATTATTTCCTAGTGTGAAAGAAACTTGAATGAACATATATTTGCTTCAATGCTTTACTATCATCAAGGCGCCCCATCAAGCTTCGTCCCCTTGGTGAAAATACATGTGTCTTATGTCTTAGTTCTAGCAATTTAGACATTCCATGAAGTATCATTGATAGATATGGCCCCAAATTTGATGAGTAGCCACAAGGAAGCATACTTATATGAGCATCGTGAGTAATACCCACAACCATGCCTTGCAGGATTTCAAGGACTTTGCCTCTATCAGCCAAAACCTTGTCAATTGAGCATGTTCCCAATAAAAGGAAAATTTCTGAAAGTTGATACATGCACTGATTGCATTCAAGTGATGCACCATCTCCAATAATTGATTAATTTTTAGTGATTATATTTGGAATTGATCACTGAAGACATGAAGCAAGCTAGGATCTAAAGCATAGATGCTTGATAAATTTTCAATAATATAGTTCCCCAACTCCTACATGTAACCCTTGGGAGAATTAGGAAGCTGCTTAACCTGGATGTTTTGTGTTGCAGTCTGGACACTCTTCGTGACTAAAGCACCATCTTTATCCACTAGTGCTCCATTATTGATATATGACTTTTCCTCTTTGATGTAACCATGCCATAAAATCTTAAAACTAATGCATTCAATAATTCTAACACGAAAATTTTCAATAGAGCGTAACCCATCTTTGACATATCTTGATGCATTTTTTACAATGCACATAAAGCATTATTTCATGGCTCTAAAAGAAGAAACTCGATCAGTGGGTGGATTAAGACACATAGAATTCCCTTCCCAAAGGCCTCGAAAGAAATGAATAAAGAATTGTTTTTCCAAAATTGTATTAGGAGGCATAGAGCCTAACATGGGAAGCCGGAAGGTATATGATACTTGTTGTGACCCATAACAACTAGGTCTACGAAAACACTATACTTGGGGTAATAAAATATGAATTTCTGAAGAGGAGCAACCCTCTAAGCTTCTAGAAACACTCTTGTAAAGAACAACAACATATTCCACATAGAAGAATGACAAGTTGGATTCTTTTCTTGAAATGATCCAAGGACAATAGTTGTTGGAATCTTCATGTCTCCCTTGCTAAAAACTTGGGGAACATACGTCACAAAACTCAGCAACACTTAGTAGACAACATTACGAACTCTACAACTTCGTGACTTCAAAATTCCCTGAAAGAATTTGTGAGTACAACAAACCCTCTCTCCTATTGTGATAGCTCCAGATCTTGCCTTTATAACATTCCTTAGACCAAGACCGTCAAATCTTCCATTTTCATATGTTGACCTTTATATATATGTCCCAATAAAAACATGAAGAAGAGATGCAAATGAAAACAAAGAGGATGACACAACAAGCTCATGCATTTCTTCCAAATCTTCTATTGGAGTTGTTTTGTCATATATTGTTTGTGGCATAAGCTTCAAGTTCTCATCCCAATAGTGAGAAATCTCATTTCCACAAAAAATTAGAGCTTCTAATCTTTTCTCTTAGACTGGAAAGACCAACTGGAAGGACTGCTTTGTAGCTTCATATAATTCTGTGAAGGGATCAAATTGACCTACCCACCATGCACCCGTTACAGACCTCAAATGTGGAGTAAAAACTCTCCCAATAGAAAAAGAAAGATTAGCCACAACGTCATGTGATGCCTGCCAAACCTACCTGCTATTATCTTGCACAGGTCTTTTGTATTCAAACACCCAATGTGGTGCAATCTAACAGAGTTCATGACTTGGAGTTTGTCTGAAAGATCTCAATGCTTTCAGCTCTCGAGCTCGTCCTGCTTAGGAATTTAAATTTCTTCGACTCAAGGGATTCTTGCCACTGAGGCTTGTCCAAGAAACACCATCATCACCATCATTGATCAAATTATTTGGAGATGTAGGCATATATGACTCTTGAAGAACAGTGGCAAGATCATTGAATTGTATTGCCCGTCCTAATCCACATGCGATGGATGCAACAACCTCTTCATATGATTGCTCCTTGTCAGAAACAAATCTTCGAGGCCTTGAAATGAATTGTTGTTGCCTTTGTTCAATTTTTTGTGGCCATAGTGACTCCCTTTTTGAGATGGTCCATTCAACTTGTGCCTCCGGCTTCCCTTACGTTTCTCTTTACTCTCAACTACATTCTTACCCCTATCAAAAATTGTGGTTGTGCTATCAGACAGTTTGGAATATTGTTCCCTTATCTTAGATCCATAGCTTATGTTTAGGCCAAGTTTAGACTTGCCCTTTTGCTTAGCTTGTTGCTCCCTATGAAAATCATAGTGGTTGAGATGATAAGGGTTCTTCCTTAATGCTCCATGGAGAGAAAATTGACTTTGATCAGGGTCGAATTTGTGACTTTCTCAGTGAGTTGTGGCAATTTAGAAGTTTCCCCGTTGGTAGAACTAGTAGTGAAAACTTTTATATCAGGATAAAACTCATGTCTTGTCACCTGACCATGCATTTTCCCATTTAGGTGAAATGTTTTCTGAGCGTATCTTTCTGCAAAATCACCATTCACTATTCCTTCACTCCCTTTAGATTCATTTTTCAAAGCTTCATCTACCTCTGGCTCCTCCACTGTTGTCTCATTTTTATCTATGCCTTCGATTTTGCGTGCTAAGTCTTCAGTGGTGCAATTATTTCTCTTCCTTGCTGCCCTTGATGATACCCATACTTCCATAAGTTTTGTCATCTTTAGGAAAGCATCACTGAATTCATCTAATTTCTGAGCAAATTTTTCTTGATTTGAAAAAAATTGTAATTCCCTCCTCTTTCTTGATACTGCTTGGTTTGAGGCCCACAGCTGGCCAAGAGCATTAGCTCTGATACCAGTGTAATGTTCCGAAAAAAACCCAAAAGTACCAATGCAATTTTTGAGTTTTAATTGGTTTTCTCAGTGAGGCATTTTATCAAACAGTTGGAAGTCATACTGCTGTAGGTGTTTCCCTCATATATTTAATTCAGAATTAACATACACAAAATCATGTAGACAATCAAGAGTTCACACAACAATATGAATGAAATATTTTACTTCAGTAATATATATAACTCAATAATATAGATATCAGTCCCAAAGTACAGTGCTTAGAAAGTATGGAACTTAGTGTTGGTTAAAGCTTACAAATAACAAATTTGAAGACCCCTTTTGTGGTTTTAGTATGCATTAATCCATTTCAGTTTGCATCCATAACTCTTAGGCATAACCCAACAACAAGTGACTTCACTGCTTACCACGCCAATTTGAGAATAACACCTTGAAATCGCCCCAAAGGAAGAAATAGCACTTTGTGGCACTCTAGGACAGTTTAGTCGCTTGCTAACAAACTTTATCTTCAAACAATGAAGCTTCAGTTTGACCATTGAAAGAAAGCTTGCATTTAGCCTTGACAGGGATTAGGTCTACTCATGAACTCGACCTCCCTGGGATAAGAATTCGATTCCCTTTTTTAAAACTGATATTAAACTCCTAAAAAGCCCAAGAATAATCTCATTCCTCCCTTCTGAAATATGAAGCTTTAGATCTGGGTTCCCTGCCGGGGATTGTGTGTCTTCTTGAGGATACAATCAACCTTCTATACCAGAGGAATTTGACCCTTGTACTCAGCGTGTCAATGGCAATAAATAATCATTAGATCGGCCTCCCTTATTACTCTATGAGGGTCTGGAATAACTTCTTGACAACCCACTTTCCTAGATGCAAAAATACAGAGAGAAATACCCCAACTCGACCTCTAAAATTATCACAAATCTTTGCTAAGATTTGAACTCTAAGTGAAGGATGAAATCTCGGCCTCTTCTCTTGCTAATTCAACTTGAACATATACCAACTCATTTGTTATTTGTTGTGCTTCGGATTTAAAGGAAATTCGACCTTCCCTTAGACAAACTCAACCTTGAAGAAATATGATTTGTGTACCCCTACAATCCACCAAGGTGTTAACGTATCCATATTTTCACAATTAGATATTTAGGAATGAACAAGTAAATCAATCCGACTAGGGTGGCCAATAGTGTCCACCGAAGAAGGAAGAGAGCTAACTAGGGTGACACTCGAAGTCCACCGAAATTAGCTATTGAGTTTCGTTTAAAACTCTTGAACTAGCTTGAGCTCCTTTCAATTTTTCAATGAGATAGATAGAATAGAATCCACCATTGAGTCCCACTGTCCTTTCATAATTTCCATTTGAGCCTCCCAAGCTTCTAGATTTTCCCCTTTTTAATATTATTTTGTTGGTGGGGGCCATTCTCCACTAAGTGACTTTTGCCGCCATTTTAATAAAATAATATTTTCCGCCCTTTCCAAATAAAAGTATGTTTTGCCATCATTTTCTCATAAAATCATATTTGCCTTCTTTGATCAAAATTGGGCAAATTCCTTGGTAACTTTTGCACTCAAAATTAGGGACATTACACGATTCAAAATAAATTCATGAGGAAGTCAACTTTGTACCTCGCCCTCTTTATGGTCTAAGAGTCACTTACAATAGCTCACCCTAGATTTCACTTCTTGATACAACTATCTATGTGAAGTCTTGGAATTCATGATAAACAACACAAATTATAGTTCCTTTTTTAGTTACACCCATTGACCAGAATCCCATTGATACAACAAAAGATTGGAACCCCCAAAGAAGCATTAGAACAAGGTATGATAATGGTTAGTGCCATCATGTAGGGTCCTTATTTTTTGGATATGTTGTGATAGCATATTTCTTTTGAGCTTTGGAAGCCACCATTACTAGCCTGCTTGCTTTGTAAACCATCGTCATGCTTAGTTTACCAAATTATCACCTCAAACCCACAATGTTAGTCCTCCCAAGACCACCGATTCAGTTTGTTAGGTCCCTATACTACTAGTGTAACCCCTTATTGTTATTAGTGCAACCCACTTATTATATTGTTGTGCCCATGTAGTACCCATATTGTTATTATTGTGCCCCATAGAAGCCCACTATTGTTGTTGTTGTGCCCTTACATTATTATTGTTATGTCGGCTCTGATTATATTATGACTCCTTAGACTCCTATATATAGAAAGGAGGTATTGTCATTTGTATACATCCAAGAATTGTTCATTTGTGTAATGTAAAGGAGGTTTCCCCCTGGAAGAGGCTGATTTTTAAGGCATTCATCTATCTTTTCTATCTTTTTGTGAGTTGGTTTCATAACATTTGGTATCAGAGCTTTGGATTCTAGGGTTTCACTGCTCCAAACAGGTCATCGTGGAATTTTCACTATGACTTTGTTTCTGCGATGTTTCAGAAGCTTAAAAAACACCCATTTGAGCCGAAATCTCTCTGAACCTCGGATCTGAATTTCAGGTCTTGTCTCGCTATATTTTCAAACATATGATCTGAGGAAGTGTTTTTGCAAGCTCCAGAATTCCATCTCAAATAGGTCATCATGGAATTTTCACTATAGTTTGTTTTCTACGAAGGTTTAGATTATGAAATTAAAACCCATTTGAGCCGAAATCTTGGTGAAGCTCGGGCCCAAATTTCAGATCTTGGTTCGCTATATTTTCGGAGATACAGTCCAAGGCATTTAGGGTTTCTATAATTTCCCGAATTACATTCTAAACATGTGACCTTGGGAAAATCGTCATAACTCTCTCTTTGAGCATCTGATTAAAATTTCATAAAAAGTGGCAGAAAGCAAATGGATGTTAGTTTGTTGGGTATCATTTTCAGAACCTAAGGTCGAAACAGTGATGCGTGGCACGTCGTACAAGTTCTCTCTACTGAACTAGACTATAATTAGGTCATCGCAGGAGATTGGGAATAACTCTTTCTTCAGGAATCCAATTACAATCAGACTTGCGGGGTTAAAAAGAGGACTCAGGCTGCTATCACACGCCGAAATTCCATAACCAAAAATCTGAAATTACAGAGTTACAGCCGTTTCAAGATCGAGCTCCTAAAATCAAGAAAAAGCGATATGAGGAAGTTTGATGGGAAGGATCCGGTAAATTGGATACTACAGATGGAGAAACATTATGATCTATATGAGGTGCAACTGTTACAAAAGGTACATGTTTCATCTTTATATTTAGAATCAAATCAATTTTTATGGTATAAAGGACTTTGTTCTCGTAAACCACTTGTCATGTGGTCAATTTTCACGGAGGAAATGATAACACATTATGAGGATAGAAAGAGAAACACCTTCTTTAGCCAATTGATAAATCTCAAACAAAAGTATTCAATAGTAGAGCACATTGAGGACTTTCAAAAATTGAATATAAGGGAAAATGATATTCCAAAGAAGCAGAGGATTGATGTCTTCATAGGGACTTTAAAGGATAACATTCAACATGAGGTTCGTCTTTGGGAACCTGATTCATTGGAGAAGGCATTCAGGTTGGCAAGAAAAATTGAAAGCAAAATTATGGTAACAAGGAATCCTACCACTCACAACTATAAATATGGAAGTGTTGATTCCCCTAGCCTTCAACAACCTACAAGGTTGACACCACAACAATTGGAAGAAAAAAGAGAAAAAGGGCTTTGTTACAATTGTGATAGCAAATACACTAAAGGCCATAAGTGTGTTGAGAATAAATTATTTTACATAGATTGTGAAGAGGAGGAAGAAAAAGATCGAGAAACGTCAAAAGAAGAAGATATACACCAGGAACCAACCCCAGAGAAAGAAGAAATGAATCCGACCATATCTTGTAAAGCATTGGCAAGAATTACCACTCCTCAAACTCTCAAGATAGAAGGGCATATCAAGAAGAAAAATGTTCAAGAGGTGAAAGATCACATTGAGCATCAAGAAATGAATTTGACCATATCTTGTAATGCATTGGCATAAATTACCACTCCTCAAACTCCCAATGTAGAAGGACATATCAAGAAGAAAAAGGTTCAAGCAGTGAAAGATCACATCAAGCATCAACAACATGTTCTCCAACTTTTAAAGGATAATGCCACTTTGGTGCAGAATCAAATGAAACAACAGACAGATCAACATCGTAGTGAAAGAAGTTTTGATGTAGGCGATTGGGTATTTTTATGGCTACATCCATACAAACAAATGTCCCTCAAGCAAGCTATTTACGAGAAGGAAATGTTGGCAATACTACATGCACTTAAGAAATGGCAACCTTACTTAATGGGAAGACACTTCAAGGTAAAAACGGATCATGAGAGTCTTAAATATTTTTTAGAACAAAGACTATCTTCAGAAGAACAGAAAAATGGGTCACAAATATGTTGGGTTATGACTTTGAAATCATTTACAAAAAAGGGAAGCAAAATGTTGTTGTAGATGCACTCTTAAGAAAGGATGAAGATGTGGAAGCATGGTTTTGTGTTATTTCTATTATCCAACCAGATTGGATAAATGAAGCAAAGGATGAATGGAAGAATGACGAAGAAGTGTGGCTACTCATTCAAAAGTTGCAGAAGATCCCAGTTCAAGTAATATTTCGAAGACTTGACGAAGAAGGAAAAATCATATTGGAACTTGAAGCAGTCACAAAAACAAGAAATCGACAACTACGAAATTAATCAATTTCAGAGTATCTCATCAAGTTGTTTAACTTACCTGCTAAAAATTCCACATGGGAGGGTGATAATTTTATACAGAAACATCCATAACTACTCAAACATTGAGGACAACACTTTTTGAAGGAGAGGGGCATGTTAGGTCCCTATACTACTAGTGTAATTCCTTATTATTATTACTGCAACCCCCTTATTATATTGTTGTGCTCATGTAGTACCCATATTGTTATTATTGTGCCCCATAAAAGCCCACTATTATTATTGTTGTGCCCTTACATTATTATTTTTATGTCGGCTCTAATTATATTATGACCCCTTAGACTCCTATATATACAAAGGAGGTCTTGTCATTTGTATCATCCAAGAATTGTTCATTTTTGTAATGTAAAGGAGGTTGCCTCTCGAAGAGGCTGATTTCTAAGGCGTTCATTTATCTTTTCTATCTTTTTGTGAGTTGGTTTCGTAACACAGGTGGCCAGTGCTTTAAAAAAAAAAGAGGAGACAAATCTAAGGAGACAAATTTGATGTATATGCAAATGACCCTTGCGTTAACCCAACTAAGGTTACAGAAGTACTTGTGGCCTTCCAAGGGGACCTTCTTCCCATTAAATTACAGATCTTTCACCTCAACCAGATGTACTTATCCCAGAGAGATTGAACTTCCACGCTTCCCAGGAAGGGGAAAATGGTAAAGCGAGTAACACGTGGCGAGTTCTTTCTTCGTTTTCGGGGATAAAAAGAAAAAATCCCAAAATTTAATCCAACTCTAAAATCTAATTCCATTGGATGAAGATGTTATTGGGGATGGTTCCTTCTGGTCAATCCAAAAAACCCTTCCAAATGCACATTTTATAAAAAAATATTGGTGTTTGGGGGTTTAAAGGGGATTATGCCACCCAATATTCAAGCAATCCTTTCCTGGAACCCTCCTACTGTACATGTGCCTTTTGACTATTTTTGGCCTCCTTTACCATTTCCCGTTTCCTCTCTCACACAGTTCCAAACCAGCGAGTTATACCAACCACTGGATTTGCACTTTGGTGAAAATTTTATTTATACTTCTCACATTTGCAAAAGAATTTTATTTGAGTTGACTTTGGCACATCTAGACCCTAAATAGTTTACCATTGTTAGGCTAGGTGGATTACAATAAATGATTTTCGTAACATTTTACACACTAAATTTTATTTATCTTAACACTTTTCACATTAAACTTTGTTTTACCGACTTTCCTCAAATTAGATATTAAAATTGATTTTCAAATAAAATATAATGTCTATATTTTTTAATATTAAAAAGTTAGTTTTAATTTGCTCCATGGTGTAGATCAGTTGATGATAGAATGGGTTGTTAAGGCATTTGTTATGATGTTATTGGTTTAAACTTCGATTAACTCAATGTGACATGTGTGAGGCAATGTGGGTACACTTGGAGGTTAATTTGGTAGTGGATAGAATGGATCCCCTATCACGTAAGTACAAGCTCATTATAGTTGTCAATTCTGCCATATACAAAAAATAACAATAATAATAATAATCTTATTTTTTTATTGATTTAAATATTTATCAAAATTAGATGTTATTAAAAGCACATGATTTTATTGGAGGTAGTTTAGGTGATGGCAATAAGGGAAACTAATTTTCTTGTAAGCATTTTCTAAATTGTGTCGTCACTCAAACACTCTCATAGAAAAAAAGTCTTAATCGCACCCTGAATGCCTAAACATAAACTCTTAAGCAAGCCACTCAATGTCACCTTGGTGGCCTTCTCTCACTCTTTAGACTACACTAAAGGACATAATTGTCAAGAAGGGAATCCTTAAAGGCTGAGCTAAATTAGGTCATTGAGTAATGAAGGGAAATTCCTTAACGAAGACTAGTTATTTGACACTACTCACTGTCAAAGTAAAAGGACAAGGATAAGTGTGTGAATAGTCAAACAAACCATGAATTATGAACAAGTTTTGAATGATTTTAATTAGACAACTATGCTTATTCATACAATGAAATTATACTTGAAAAACGAAAGACAAAACTTGCTCAATTCACCACATAACATGAGATGCTCGTTAAGCATATATACAATGTCACAATAAAAATAGAAAAGGAATAATAAATTGTGTCCATACAAGCAAGCCATTAGATCATTCATTCATCGTATTCATGAGCATTGGAGATTGAGAGTTTTTTATCATCATCAAGAGACCATTCCAAAATTAAGAGATCATACACCAATAATATTAAATATGTTTGGGACAACAAAGGGTTATGTGCTTGGGATGATAATTAATAAAGGAAATATTCAAACTTGTCGTTGTTACTAAGGATAATGAAGACAAAAAGTTGAATGTGGACCACTTACACATTTGTAACATTCAAGTTTCATCCATTTATCATCAATTTATCACCATTTATAGTTGGGTAGTTTGTAACCATAGAATTGTGACCCAAACGATGTATTTGTGACATTCCAAAGTGTTTAGTTACAGCTAATGAACCATGAGAAATACCATTAGCATGTGAGCACATTAACCACTATGTATTTAGAACATATTGCCATTAAGGCTAGATATCAATGTAAGTTTTAAAGCACCCCTAAACAATAAGAAATTTCATATGTCAACATCAAATATTTAAGAATTGTGTGCATTGTCTAAATTGTGTGTAGAGTGCATCAATAGTGACACTATTGGGCTTCAATCACTATCTCGTTATGTGTGTTAGGATGTGGCATTTCAAATTAGAAAGTGATCATACATCTACAAAAAGGCAAGAATTAAGTAAACCATTAAGACAATCTTAAAAATAGTGAATTATTAGCCTTATGAACCAAGTCATTTCACGTTCCCATGAATTGATTTGCGTACGGGCGTGGTTAAAATGTCAATTGTGTTAAAAAAATGTATCAAGAACAAAATTTGACCATGGTGCAAATTTGTAAACCCTTCACAATTATAATTAAAGAGCTTAAATATCAAGGTGTTTCATGCATTCATGTACTCATGTGAAGCTTAAGAATGTTTACTATACCATAGATATGTTACCTAGATATGTCAAATCCAACATAAACAAGTACAAATATGATATTGTGTCCTTACAAGTAAAGGATTAATCAATTTTAATTTATGTTAATCATTTTTAATTTTGTCACTTATTATCTAGTCATATATTTTAGTCATAGACTAAATTAGTCATTTAAGTTAGTTGCTTTTAGTTGAGTCACTTAATATCTAGTCATATATTTTATCCCTAGACTAAATTAGTCATTTTTTGTTTAGTCACTTAAAATTGGTCAAATTTAGTAGTAATTCACTTGAAATAATTGTGGTGACTAAATTTTTTAGTTGCATAGTCACTAATTTGTCATTTTGTACTAGTGCGACATTCCCCTCAACAACGTTCCTCCGACGATCACCTGACTGCTTTGCGGCACTATGTTAGCATTCCCCTCAACAACGTCCTCCAACGATCACTGGACTGCTCTCTGCGGCACTGTGTCGGCATTCCCCTCAACAACGTTCATCCAATGATGGCACCTCAACTTGATAGAACCGACTCCTTAAAACAATGACATAGATCCTTCGGCATTCTTCCATGTGAGAGAAAAAAACTACAATTGGATTTTAATTTCTCGGTAGCTGCAGCAGCAGGGTCTTTGCTAAGCTTCTTCTTTTCCAGCGGTCCAACGACAGGGTCTCTGCACGATGCGTTTGAGCCCGAACTTCAACGGCTCTGCCACGTTTGACTAACTGTTTTATTAAATTGACGTCTCCTTTGTCCTTCACAATGACAGAGGGAGCATCACCCTTTCTCTTTGTAATAACAATGGTTCTTCAAATAGTAATCACAACATTTCTTCAGTTCTTCAACCTTACTCGACAACTTTCAACTTAGGCTCCGATACCACTTCTAGAACCCAACAATTTATCAAGCAAGAAAGAAATGTAAAAAGTTAAAACTGAAATATACATACACAAGTAAACACAATATTTTATGTGGTAAAACCTTGACAGTGTGTCAAGGAAACATCCACAGGGCAAGGGATTGGATATTTATTTAATTAAGAATGATGCTCCATAATTTTACATTCCCTTGGGCATTCACCAGTTTTATAAGAGCCTCTCCTCCATTACATAACTGCTATTCGGTATAAAACTAACTGGCAGTAACTAATAAAGTTTTTACTCATAATTACATAATTAGTTGTCACATTTAAAAAATCACGAGAAATTAGTCAGTTACGACTACCTCTCATGGAAATGGTCATACATAAATGACTTACTTAACGCAGTTGAATCCCAAAATGATATCATCTTGTGTAATTTAGGTTTTTTTTTTGTTGCAAATTAAGAATGGAGATCAATCATCAATAACTTATGACTAATGTATATGAAAGCTATTGAATAGGAACCTTGAAGTTGAATGACATTTGATTGTCTCTTATTCGACCTATTATGAGATTTGTGGTAGACATTATTATTTATTTAGAGATCTTCACATGTTAAGATCTTGGGTTTATTATTTAGACTAAAGTCATGTTGTCTTTTTCTTTTTTATTTTTTCAAGGAAAAACCAAGTAGAAAATCCAAAGGATACTTCCCCACATTCATGGATGACATCCCCAGTAAACTCACTCACATAACGAGATTCAAACTCACATAACGAGATTCAAACTCACATAGCGAGATTCAAACTCAGTACTTGTTGGCACATATCTAGCCAAATGCCAAATGAAATTGGTACAACTAATTGAGCTTACCCATGATGTAGACATATTATTCTTTTTATTGAAAAACTTACTTAATTCAAAAAAAAATTATTATATACCACACATCCTACTCTAACCCTATATAAAATCTCTTATCTTGCTATCTCATTATTGAAACATATATATAAATTTTATTGACTTACCTAAAATATTTATCATTAAACCAATTTTATAATCCAAAATTTAAATTCTACTAGTTCACTTCTATTTATTTATTTTAATTGAAAAAACTATCTTTCTTTTTTTGATCACAAACCTTCTTTCTATTTTATATTATTGTATATTTTCTGCTCATTTTTTCCATTGTTGACTTTTTATTTATTTATTTTAATTAAAGAAACCATCTCTCTTTTTTTCTTTTTCACAACATTCTTTCTATTTTGTATTATTAAATATTCTGCTCCTTTTTTGTCCCGAAGATTGAAGAAACGAGCTTCTTAATTTCGTCACAAACCCTCTTCCTATTTTGTATTATTGTATATTTTCTACTCTCGCTGTACCTAGGATTAGGATATACGCACCACTGAATACCACTTGTTCGTGCGTAGAGATGCATCAATATCGTAAGTTAGATTGCGCGAAATGAGGAAGAGCGAGGGAAAATAAAAAACGTACAAGACACATCACATCGCATGGAACGAATGAAGAAATTAAAAAAGGACTAACAGCAAGACTGGAGATGGAGGTGGGAAAATTGAGGGACGAAGATCTTCTGGATCCCAACCCAGACATCCATGCTCTCTTCTGTCATTACAATAAATTATACTTTGGCAACGCTTTAGGCGCATGCACAGTCGATTGGAGTTCCAAGCGCATGACTTTGTAAGAATTACCCCGCCAGCCTACCTTTCTTTTTTGCCTGCACACAGGTTTTTCATATAAAAAATTTCACTATCATCGATCCTCGTTGAAACTTCGATGCACTAGACGATCAAAATGTGCTCTAATCTTTCTTTGTGGAAAATGACAATTAAAAGAAATTTCATGAACCGATGAAGAGGAATTGCGATCAAATTTGTAAAATTGTTAAAGGCGGCAGCGAGTAGTGACTTCTTGATTACTGCAGCTTTCATCTGGTACGTAGTCCGTAAACAGCGTATACCAAGTGAACCCTTTAAGGATCATGGGAATTCGGTTACCTAAATTATATACCCCTGAAGGGAATATTTATCCCGGGAGTGAATGAGGGATTAGCAACTAGAAGAGCCCGACTTATTTTGAGCACTTGGATTATTTGCAACCAAGTAGCCCTCCATCCCTGAGATATGAAGCTTCAGCAATCCGAATAAAACGAATTGATTTGCAGGGTCTAGGTTTATTATGAGAATTAGAAGTGCAGATTTATTTTAAAGTCGGATCTATGAAGCTTCAGCAATCTGAATAAAATGAATTGGTCTCCAGGGTGTAGGCTTATTATGAAAATTAGAAGTAACGATTTATTTTAAAGTCGGATCTATGAAGCTTCAGCAATCTGAATAAAATGAATTGGACTCCAGTGTGTAGTTTTATTAGGAAAATTAGAAGTACAAATTTATTTTAAAGTCGGATCTATGAACCCTTGAGAAGAACTTTAACTTCGAAATGTTTGAAGTTATATAGAATCGCAAAAACCCCGATTGGTCAATGGAAAATTCTCTAGAATGCAAAAGGACTCGTCGGTTTCCTATCAAATAAAACGATTTAAAATTTTAAGAATAGTTATGCAAAGAGAAATCGAGTAATTGTGAAATGATTGAATGGAATAGAAGCTGCACTAAACATTTCTCTACGGGCCAGGAAGGCAGTGTTAAAGGGATTCAAGAAGGAATGTAAAACACCACCTATTATAGAGGAAATCTATTTTAATCTAAATATATATTTATTACTGGTTCATGGTTAATTGTGTTTATTTTTGGTCATGGTTAATTGTGTTTATCTTTGGTTGTAAGGCAGAATGATTGTTAATTTTATTCTTTTCACCTAGGTTCAGTTCTCACAAGTTCAGCTCCTACAAGTTCAACTCCCATAAGTGATATGTTCACTCAGGTTCAACTCCCACAAGTGATATGTTCACCCAGTTACAACCACCACTATTGACCATGGTTAATTGTGTTTATTTTTGGCCATAAAGAGGAATGATTGTTATCCTCCTCAATCGGGTTCAACTTCCACAAGTGATATATTCACCCAGGTTTAATTCCCACAAGTGATATGTTCAGCTCATATTAATATAATGTTGTAACAACTTTGAGCCTTGTTAATGACTGGTTTTATACTTGAAGATTCTAGGGTTTAACCATCCTCAAAATGAGAGAGAATGAGAAAGAATACTCGTTGATTGGACTTATACCTGAATATTCTAGGGTTTAACCATCCTCAAAATGAGAGTGTACTCGTTGCTTTTCTCAGAATTTGTAACCTGGAAAAAATGGTCGGTGATGAGCACAAATGGCTAATGAGTGGATGCTGAGAGTGTTAAAGCATCTCCATGAGAGCCGTGAAAGAAATAAAGTTAGCTACGTTGCAAAAGTTTGTGAGATGCGGATGACAGAATGCATTTTGAGGACAGTTAAAATTTTTTCTCAAATTGATATTATTTTTCAAAAAATGTTTTTTTAATAAATCTGTCTAAGTAGGTTGAAAATTTGTATTAAATATTGTTGTAACAGCTTTGAGCCTTGTTGTTGACTAGTCTTATACTTGAAAATTCTAGAGTTTAACCATGAGAAAAATTATTTGTGGCTTTTCCCAGGCTTTGTAACCTGGAAAAAAATGTTCAGCAATGAGCACAAATGGAAATGGCTAATGAGTGGATGCCGAGAGTGTTAAAGCATCTCAATGAGAGCTGTGAAAGAAATAAAGATACCTATGTTGCAAAACTTTGTGAGATGGGGATGGTAGAATGTGTTTTGAGGACCATTAAAAGTTTCTCTCAAATCGATATCATCTTAAAAAATGATTTTTTTTAATGGGAGAATGTGTTTTGAGGACAGTTAAAAGTTTCTCTCAAATAAACATTTTTTTTAATAAATTTGTGTAAGGTAGTTAGAAAATTTGTATTAAATCATATCAAAATGAGTAATATCAAACATTGCTATGCTTACTTGCCTGTCGCAAGGGAAACCAGAGGAAAGGAATAACGTCACCTTACTGCTTTTGTCCAAATAAAAAGCCTGAAACTGATAGCAGAAACCAGAGGAAAGGAATAACATTACCTTACTGCTTTTGTCCAAATAAAAAGCCTGAAACTGATAGCAAAACCCATTATATAGTGCCGGCTAAACATATTATAGTCCTAAGTTGCACGAAGCACCAAAACATTTTGGAGTTTCTGAAATGGGTAAGTTTAGAAACTTCACTTCCCAAAAATGGAAACACATTGTCATATATGTATAAATATATAGAGAAATTTATAAATAAGTAATTAACACATTATTTTTGATAAAATAGAAATAAGACCCATAGATAACCATTTAGAATGAAAAGCATGTCTATATTAACTTTCATAATCATTAGAAATAAGACCCATAGATAACCATTTAGAATGAAAAGCATGTCTATATTAACTCTCATAATCATTAGAAATAAGACCCATAAGTGAAAATTTAGAATGAAAACCATGTCTATATTAACTCACATAGATGATTATAAGAAGGTCGAGTTTTGGTCGAGTTTGGGCAGAATTTCGGAGTTTTTGGTGCGGGTGCAGCCTGAAACGGCAGGTTCCTAGAAGTTTCGTGTAACATAGTTATAACCTTCCTAAAAGTTTCGTGCAACATAGTTATAGCCTGTTATGCAGGCTTGAGACCCTATTCTATCTTCATTTGTCATCAACATAACGTAAACAAGTGTGTTGTCAAGTGCGTAGGGTTGACTTTTGTTGACCAGTTTTGACTGGACTTTTTTCTGACTGTTTTCGGCTAATTAGACATGCTGTTGGAGGCCAAAGTTGACTGGGTTTGACTGAGTTGAATTGAGGAAGAAATCTGCCCTGTTGACCAGCGTTGATTTTTCTGGTTAGGGCTCTTTTGCTGCTGTTATAAATCATCAGAATTTGTAAATTGTACTATCTCTCTCTGCTGAACTATTGAAGACTAAAAGAAGATTTGATCAAGGGTTTCCCCATATTGGGGTTTGTCCTTGGCTGGTGCCACATCTTGTGTCCTCTTGTCTTGGCTTGTCTTCTACTATTTATGTTTATGTTCTATCAGCATTTTACTTACATGTTTATGTGATTGCTAAACTGAAATTAATATTGGGCTCATAAACAAATTGAAGTAAAATTGCTCTAAAGCATAGAACATACCATTGTTGTCTAAAAATAACATATATTAATAATAAAAAACCTAAAATGATAATTCAGCTATTAAAAGTGAGTGAGTGGATACATAGTTCAAATTTGCAAAATACCTAAATAGCATTCAGTCCAAAGTTGCTGTCCACATTAAATTTTCACTGCAGACCTTTGAACCTCTCAAAAGCTTGAGAATGGTTGCAACGTGCTATGCCTGATCCAAAGACCAAATAATTAGTGTGGATTGCTTGCTGGTTGGTTTGTGTGCTTAGCATACCAGTTACAAATGTCTTCTTGCCTCCAAAAACATGTCAAATGACATTTTTCTATTGTTGATCTTAGGTTTTTTGCTCTTTCACTATTTTATTTTTCATTTGCCAAGCTGACCTCATAAGGGATCAAGGATTAGTCTTGGTTGAGTCGACACCAAAACAACCCATTTTGGCAGTTGTTGGGGCCATCAAGTTGAGGGATGTGCAACTGTCACTTGAACATCCTTGATTCTGGCAAGAGACTGTTGATTTGTGGTAGCATCGGATGTGCTCTAAGCCTCAAATTTTGCAGGGAGGCTTAGGTATATGTATTCCAAAGAACCTAAAAAGCGTTTTGGGAAATTCCACTTGGACGTGATTTTATTAAAATAATTAATATTTTTAATGGGGTTCCTAAGTCTAAACATAGAAAAATTAAGATATTAATGGGTATTATTCTAATCAGGGGTGGAACTTCTATAAAAAGCCACGGATCAAGCCAAAACGATATGAGCCTTTGATTATGATTTAATTTAGGCCGTTGGTTACCCAACAGAGAGATATAAGAAGGAGCTTGAGTGTCATTTGGAAAACACATAGAGAGATTGAGGAAATTGATTTTTTGAAGTGATAAGTTCTTAGGAGGAAAAATCGATTGAGGATATCTCTTGCAGTGGAGGGGCAGGGATAGCAGTTTTCAGAGAGAGAGATTCTCAGCTGGAGATACATCAGCAGAGAGAGGCAGTGAGTGATCCAGTAGCCTTGACGCAGGGCCAGAAGGGCCACACAGAAGCAACGTAGAGGGAGAGAGAAAGTCGAAAGTCAGAGTAGAGGGTCAGTTTCAGTAGTCGGAAGCCGGGGTGTGAGATCAGGACGTTGAGAGCAGTGACTTTGGGCTACCGATCGATTCCCCAGTTGGGTGACGCATTGCCTAGAAGGGTTAACGTTGGGACAACGTAGAGGCAATGCAGAGACAACGCAGTGCCTGCCAGGGGCACCTCATCCAGCAGCCAGAACAACCGGGACTTTTTCTTAGTGATTGTGTGAGGTAAACGCACAAAGCTTTTGCTAGTATTTCTCTCTGTAAGTGAATAACCGTGTGAGGTATTCAATGATGTATTCAGAATTTGCTACTGCTTATTATAAACCTTAGAGTTGTTGCACCGGTTTTCCCACATTGGGTTTTTCTGGGAATTTTTGTCCAAAAATAACTGTGTCCTATGTGTTTTTATTTTCCTTGCTCAGTTTCTATGTTTCAGAATCATAATTAATTTGGAGTAGGCTGCTTCAGTAATTTAATTCAATGTTTCATGAATAAATATGAAATAAGCTTGTCATGTAAGTTACAATCTAGGTGAAGTAGATTCAGTTGGCTGCAGTAGGATTCCTGAGATTGTTAGATCTAGGAATTTTCAAGGGACACCTTGGAGGCATGTTCCCAACGAAAAGGAAGTGTCCCCATCCTGATCAACCTGATCGAAAAGGGAGTTTCCCCATCCCGGTCAAGTGCCTTGCAACATGGGAACCCCATGGATGGGTTCCTTAGGTGTAGGATGTGTTCCTGTCTAACATGAATGAAACAGAACGTAGTGAGTGTCAAAAAGAGATAAAATCAAATGCTAAAAGGCCCAAAAGACAAAATGGGAAACAATTCAAAGAAAGAAGTCCTAAAGGTGTCAAGCATTAGTTTTCTTAGTTCCAAGGCCAAGAAGAATTGGGCAATGACAATTTTGTGGTTCACTGATTGTGTTTCCCGAGTCCACTTTGCCTGAGCTATAGTATTGAAGACTTGCTCATGACACCTCTAGTGGTTAAAGCTGTCTGGAAGCTGGAAGTAAGAGGTAATGAGTCTACAATTAATAAGATTGTCCTTTGAGAGTTTTTTTGCTAATATGGTAAACTCGATAAGGTGCTAAAAGTAGTACCACAGGGAAGGGGAACAAATACATCATGTTTCTCCCTACCGGAATACTGCTTTGGCTTAAACAGAACAAACACATCGTTTTTATCCCTACTGGAATACTGCTTTGGCTTAAACAGAATATCATGGAAATGACAATAAGTAAATTGATAGGATGAATAATGAATGTAACTGGTGCTGGTTTATGATTAGAACTCTCATCAACATTTAGCACAAGCATGCTAACTATTGTTCGAGGTATTCATTGTGGTTATGTTCTGGTTCCATTTAACAATCGACTTAATTGGTTACAACTCATGCAAGGAGATAATATAGATAGTTCCAAGATAATCGGAACTGCACTTTCTGAACAAATAGAGATCTTTTGAGATAGGAAAAACATGAAACTATAATTCTAATTATCTAGCAATAACTATATAATTTCATCTAAAGCGATGGGCATAGCTTTTTACGTTTCTTAATGTACTTTGCTTTTCTTGATTCACTGTTGTGTCTAGAAGTGGAATATAGTAGCTTTTGTTATAGCTAATATTATTGTCTTTCTACTCTTATTCTCCCTAAGGTGTGCGGGCGTCTGCCATTATATGAAATTGGGTGGTTGTGCTATACGCCTTTCAGAACCATTATTAAAGTTTCGTTCAAGTACTGATTTCAAGAACACCTTACTGCATGAAATGATCCATGCGTACTTGTGGCTTACCGACGGGAATAAAGACCATGAGTATGTGTGCTCCATAAGTGCACATACATTCTCGTATCTGCCTTTGTTATTTCAGTAGCACTTCCTTAAGCCATTCTATTCCTTTCACCTAGATGCATTAACTTTTGTGATATTTTAAACAGTGATCATGGCCCTTTCTTTCAAAAGATGATGAAAGAAATAAACACCAGCACAGCTCCTGATCATCAGGTTGGGTTCTAAACTCTTTGTTTAGTCTATGAATATATGTGTGAGAGTTGTCTTGTACTAAGTTTTCATATTTATTGTAGAGGCCTGCCAGTGGTTATGCCATAACTATTTATCACAGCTTTACTGACGAGGTTAACAATTATAGAGTCCATCATTGGAAGGTACGCATATCATAATACTATAACCTTTTTTATGGTATAGCTGCTATTTCTATAAAATTTTGATGCAAGAGGTGTGATATGATTAGGCTACGTGGAATTTAACAACGATTTTTTAACTTTTTCATTTTGCTTTAATCAATGCTTTGACCTGGAGCTAAGTGTTTTTTGTCCTCTGATTTTATGATTTGGAACTTTTAGTCTTTTTTGCTCTTTAAAGCTAGATGAATGCCACAACTCTGTGAACTATATCTAGAAAATGTAGCGTGAACAACTGTTTACTTCTCATATTCGAGAAATTGGATCTGCGTTACGAATTGCAGTGTCAAATTTGTGGAGACCTGATAAAGAGGGCTATGAATCGAAAACCTTCAGCTTCAGACTGTATGAGAAGGGTTGCTCGTGATGAACTTTGTGATGATATTCGTTGCCATTGGCACCGGTAAGACAAATGGTTATTTTCATTTTGAGGCAGCTCCCTTATTTATGTGATAGCAGGCTATCTATGTTGCCTCTTGTTAATATGCTGTCTTGATGTAAATGGGAAAATTTATGTGCGTGTATTAACTTGCAGACATCGGCAGACTTGTGGTGGGGAGTACATAAAGATAGCTGAGCCACCAGGGTATCAAGACAAAGGAAAGCATGCTAAAAGCACTGGTATAATATCTTTTGTTGTCCAGATTCATCTAATATTAATTGAAAGAATGCCAAGTTTTTTTCTTGAACCTAAGTTGCATGAAACTTGGAATTGGGTATGGGTCGCCGAAACGAGAATGCTGTGAATATGTGAACCACAAATGGGTTGTGTACACACACACGTATCTTACAAGAAAATAAGAATGGTACACATCAATAACACTTAAGAAGGAAATCCGTAGATGATTATTGATTACATTATGCAAAATTCAAATATAGCCGTTATAGATGTGGCTATACATCCAAAAACATGAGCCAAAGCCTAATAAATATGTATCACACGATCATCTTTATCTTCATCAACAAAAATATCACAAGACGCATGTTTAACACTGGATTGTGGATTAGTAGAGGAGATTCCAATTCCAATTCCACCTACATCACCATAAATATTAGGAGCAACAAGAGAGATTTCCGTGTCTAGGGATTTGGCATCCACATCTACTAGTGTGCTCAAACATGTGTATACAGGTTGAAACACATTTCTATTTCGTGAAATGAACTTTTGCACAGTCATGCAGGACTTAAAATATTTTGGACATGTACAATGTGCATTTTATACCTGTACCCACGTTCCCATATGAGCTTGGTATGGGAGGTAATGTTCCTCCAAATTAGTCTTAAACCTTCTACATTGAGAACCTATGGCATTTTCATTTTGCTATGTTACAATAAATGATGCATTGTACTATGTGGTGAAACTTAGTTCCTTATTCATATGTCTATGTATTTAGTCCATATTATAACATCTACCCCCCTTTAAAGGGGGTATTATGCTGGTTCATCTCTTGATTTTAAATGTTTTAAAATGCATGTCAAGTTTAGTTGCATAAAGTAAATAGCTTCAATATAGTCAATTGTCATTTGTTAGTGATATAGCAAACGCATTGAGAATGTGTAGGGAACAAAAAAAGATGTGGTAACATAGATGCATTTGAATCATTGTAGATACGCATGGAAGTGTATATTGATATTTACTTAGGAGATCATACAGAGAATTGGACTAAGAATAAAGATCAAGTTGAGCAACAAGGACTTTTTGTACAACACATCTTGCATTTTCTGAAAACAAAATTGCTTGTATCTTCTAATGATTAATTTCTATGTGCTCACCAATTTACGAAGCTAGACAAAAGGCCTTAGTAACCCTAGTCCCCAACTTCATAGTGTTGAGTGCAGCCAAATAACTTTGATTTTCATTATCACTAGTTTAGATCCATCTTAACGTTGGAGCTATTAAGCTTTGGGAGGGATCAAATACTTTGAGTTGCAAACCTTTTTTAGAGTACAGAATTTTTAGTAAAGATTTGCACCTCAAGGGATTTGATCCCTCTCAATGCTTGATAGATCTGAGGTTAAGATGGATTTGGATTGGTTATAGTTGTGGGCAGTTGGGCCCAAAGTCTATATTCATGAAATCTTTTATATAAAACCAATAATAATGCCATTCAAATTTACTAAGTATCATCAATAATGTAGAGAGTTATATCAAGAATGCCACTTCAAAAGCTACATGAGGAATAAGGTGAATGGTAAAAATATAACTGTGTTCAATGATGAAGAAGGTGAATAGGAAGAAAGTAGTAGGATGCATATAATGAACAACATAGATACTATGGAGTGGTCAATTTCAACTTGTCTTCTTTAGCTTTTCTTTTAGTCCCACTTGTTAGCTTTCTCATCTTTTCATTTTGATCATATGAGAAAATAGGTCGAAATCAAAGACCATGTAAAACTATAACTCAAGATATTGTGGTAAAAGGTCATACCCTACCTCACTTGCTTTACAATATTAATAGATACTTTGTCCATCTTTGTATATTTCCCATAATGAGAGATTAAAGCAATTTAAGCTTCCAATTGAGGGCATCTCAAGTGTTTGGAGAGGAAAAAATAGAGTTCGTCATGGAATGACTAGAAGTTGGCTTTGCAACGTTGAAGATAGGTTGGTTGGGGGGGGGGGGATTTCGAATAGTATATGAAAAGCTACTTAATAACTCTTGGCAAGGACAAGGACAACAAGAATTTGATTGTCGATTTGCACAGACTTGGCACTAGCATAAACATTTTGTTAAAATTGGCAACTAGGGCCAAACTCCATATGGGTCATCTTATTAATGGAAGCTGATATTTTTCTTGGATCCCTCTCATCGAGAAGTGTAGGCTTGATCTAAAGATCATCTGATTCCGATAAGTATTCATGGAGATATGAATTTATTTGTGTTATGGGACAATTAGTCAAGGTCGACCAGCGACCAAATATACACCACTTGTGCTCAACATTTTACTATAAAAGGAGGAGGTCTTCAAGTCATTTATATACACACTCTTCTTGTGATCTCTTCCTCTCCACATATTTTTGGGTGTTGGTGGGAGGAGAGATACTAAGAGTATACGTTGGCCTAAGTCTTATGATGCCCTAGCCGCAGTAAGGAGGATGCCCTAGCCGCAGTAAGGAGGATGCCCTAGCCGTAGTTAAACAAGGAACATCTAGACGCAGTCAAAAGAGAAAGCTCTACGCAGATCTAAGGAGCAACTAGAGAAGGCTTCTAGCCACACCATTGAAGGGTGCCCTAGGCCGCAGTCAATGAGGATTTTTATGCAGCAAGAAGAGGCACTTAACGCAGCCATGAACACAGCTAAAGGGAGATCCACAAAAGCCATAACTGCAGTCCTCTATACACAGCTTATCACAAGGCATAACGTAAACCCCATGCGCTTTCCTATATGCAGCAAGAAGAGGGACTTTGCTGTCCCTAACACAGTCATGGAAGGAGGTTAAATGCAGACCTTATCTACTGGCCTTATTCCACTCATATGCTGGAAAGAACACAGCTCTAACGCTGCCCTAAATGTGGTCATGTAATCACAACAAGGATTGGAAAAAAATGCAGGTCTATGACTAACATCTAGACGTTGATTTAGGAGGGTCATATTATGCCCTAGCCGCAGAGAATAGGAGGGCTTATGACTATTAAATGGAAGCCTAAAAGACAACTCCTAACGCTGTGTAAGAAGGTTCAATACTGGCTTGAATAAGGGCACCTATGTGCAGTCCTAAGAAAAGTCATACATGCTGTTACAGTCTCGGTATATATACTACAGACTTGGGTATAGAATCTCGGTGACTAGGTGTAGTTATAGAAGGAGTTTAGACAACATGGATTTGATAGTGGTGTAGCCTCAAGGATAAGCTGTTTAAGGGTCAAGATATTTGGGTGCTGTGTGTAAACCTATCTTGCTGCTGAGCTAGGCCACAGGCCATAGCGAGCAGCATAGAACTTTTAAGGGTTGCACTAATCAGTGTCAGTGTTGGAACCTCTCTTGGATCACTGCAGTCTTTGAGACTGTATCAAGGACTAACATGATGTAGGTGACATCGATGATGTTGAGAACAACCCATTGATATTTGGGTGCAGCACTGAGATGATGAAGTACAACATGATGGAGACAACATGATGATGAATGATGCAACATGATGGGCATGGTAGTGAGGTGCAGCATGATGATGAGGTGCAACATGGTGATAGCATAGTGATGGGAGCAACTCATTGACTAGGTGCAACACAGTGACGGGTGCAACATGATTACGAGATGCAACACTATGATAGGTGAAGCAGTCACCTTGGAGAATCAGTTGAAGCAACATGTCTTCAATTGATCTCATGTATCATCTTCCTAGGAGATGATCTATCCTCTTATCTAGATAAGTCAAAGTGTTGACTTCTGTTGTAAATGTACTATCTCTCTCTTTCTCTCTCTCTGCTGAACTATTGAAGATCATCTAAGAAGAATTAACGAAGGGTTTCCCCACATTGGGGTTTGTCCCTGGCTAGCGCCACATCTTGTGTCCTCTTGTTTTGGCTTGTCTTCTGCGATTTATATTCATGTTCTATCTGTAGTTTACTTTAATGCTGATGTGATTGCTAATTTGGAAAAGATATTAAGCTAACTATGAAAATTGAAATAAATTGCTCTAGCATAGAACATACCTAAAATTAATAGATACTTTGTCCATCTTTGTATATTTCCCATAATGAGAGATTAAAGCAACTTAAGCTTCCAATTGAGGGCATCTCAAGTGTTTGGAGAGGAAAAAATAGAGTTCATCATGGAATTACTAGAAGTTGGCTTTGCAACGTTGAAGATAGGTTGGTGGGAGGGGGGGATTTCAAATAGTATATGAAAAGCTACTTAATAACTCTTGGCAAGGACAAGGATAACAAGAATTTGATTGTCGATTTGCACAAACTTGGCGTTAGCATAAACATTTCCAAATAGCACACAAGGATTTAGTAAGATTTCAGCAGAAAGAGGTTTGTGTTGGAAGTTTGGGAAAAATAGGTGTTATGTTGAAGGGGTGTTATATCTCCTGGAAACTCTCTTTTTAAGTTTGATTTGTAGGATTGTTGCAAATTGGGCACAAGAAGTTCTGTTTTTTGCTTTCTATTAGGAATATTATGAATCCTCATGTCGACCTCTATGTGTTGAATTTTGGGGTAGCTATGGTCGGTATTCCCAACTATGCCAAGTCGGTCCATAAAATAAATATAAAAGAAAAAATTTTGAATTTAAATTGTCTCCAAAAGTCAAGTCGGCCCTCCAAGAAGTACAGGTCGGCTCAGTGAAAAGACACACCTATTCAAGCTCTTTCAATAACTATATATTGTTATTTGTCCTCACCCATTTGGAGCAATTCAAATCACCCACAAGATCATCTGATTTCTGTTCAAACGTGCGAAGGAGAGAGAGAGTTAAGGAGATTTGTTTTGTTAATTTTAGGGCAAGTTTGTTTTCTGTTGTAGATAATTGCATTTTTAATATTTTTCAACATTTACACATTATATTCACCCCAAAACATCATATCATCACTAGCAATTATGTAGAGAGAACAATAACATTAGCAAAGCAGCGGAACAATAAAGAAATAGAAGAAAAACATGCACAATAGAGACACTAGGATTTAGGTTAGAGACCAAGGCAAAACCCCGCAAGGGGGAAAACCCAACCAGATTATTCTTCTTATATATTCATCAAAATTTCAACTATGTTACAAGGTACAATAAGTATGAGACACATCTTACAACATCTACTACATTATGTGATATTCCCACTTAGCAATATTGCTAAGGGAAATATCAATCTTGCCCAATTTTGTCATATTTCATGTGTTCACTTAGGAGATGTGGGTTCAGAGGCCCCACATGAATTTTGGGATTAAGTGGGGGCCCAAACATTAGGAAGGAAGGGAAATATTGTGGCTCTAATGGAGCGTGGGGGCCACCCCATGGAGAATTACGACCCACATGTGGAGGACACTCTCATTGGAGCGAAGTTGGTGGGTAAAGTTGAGTTGGGCCCACATGGGTATCTTGGAGGCTCTTTGCTAAATAGAGCAAGAGGCTCTCATTTTGGTCATTCATTCATCTATTCAGAATTTTGTGTCTTTGTCATAACACGCTTGAGATGAACCTAAGTTTGCAGTGTTGTTTAGCACACAAGTGTCTTCGAGCGGAGATCTCAACCCTTACTTTGGTGGACTTCGAGTGCCAGCCAAAAGAGGGAGTCCTACCTATACCAGTTCGTACCAGCAACAGGGAGTGCGAGTTTGTGGAGAGGATTGGTAGCAACAGTACAGGGACTGCGCAACTCTTGGAGGAGGCACGTTTGGAGGTTGTGGAGTGAAGGGAGTTAGGGGCTGAAACTTGAAGTGGAGTCTCGAGAAGTGTTGTGGGGGCTTTTCTAGCATTTTGGCGGAGCAACAAACGCAACATTTGCTACATGCTACATCTTCTGCTTGTGGAGGAGGGCCAAGCATTTGGGGGTCAATTTTGGAGCATCAAAACTAGGACAAACCCTTTCGGGATTTTTCTGGGTTTATTGATGAGAGGCCTAGATTAATTTGGAAGAATTTTCTGGGCAGATTTGGGAGGTCAAACAAGGGCCCCAACTCAGCCAGCAGCTAGAGGAGTTAGGGGAAAATTGGGCTGAAATTCCAAGGTGAACATTTGGCCAATTCCTTCATGGGTTTTTGTGGGTTATTGGTGGAGAGCCCAGGGTTAATTTTTTCGGAATTTTTTGAGCATCCGAGGAGGCCTTAGTAGTAGTTCTTTGTAGCCAACAACATATTTTCTAGGTAGTTTCAGCGCGCAGCCAGGAAAGAGCAGCAACAGATTTGAGAGGGATTTCTTATTGTTCATTTGGGCTTTAGCTAGCTTGCCTTGAGCAAGCCCAAGTGCACTCTTTCCAGCGCCACATTGTACCTTCTTATTTGTTAATAAAATGGCTCAGATCAACGCAGTTCATGGAGATTTCCGGTTGCTAAATGCGCTGTAAATTTTTGCATGTGTTTTTGCTATGTTTGCTTTGTTTAACATTGTATATTTCCATTAGGAATATTACAGTGGTATCAGAGCATGATTTTGGCCAGCTGTGGGTCTAAATCACACAAATGTTCAAGTGCTATTGTGGACTAGAATTCTAGAGGCTAAAACACTAGTCCCACATTATTCTCCAAATTGAACTTATGCCCAAAAATGTCTCAGCAGGAGAAATTTGAAAATGTTAATAGGAGCATCGAGAGACTGGCGGGGCTTCTTTAAGAGTGGTTGTTGGCAAAGGCAGCAAGAAGAAATAGTAGTTGCCGACCCGTAGATGAAGGAAATAAGAGGAGCATGATTGTTGAACGAAACGCTAGTAGCAATACTGCAGAGGCGAAGATGGGAGTCAGAGGTAGTGACGAGATGAGAGAGAACATACCCTTGGAGGAGGAGTTCATCTAGATACGTTCCAACTGATTGAGCATGAGGCTAATGGCACGCAGGAGGAGCATGAGGATACATCTAGTGTGACGCAGGAGTCACCCTTGTTGGAGTTTCCTTTGGTAGCCCCAGTAGACAGATTGGAGGAGGCAATTGAGCACACATCCATTGATGAGGCATCCCGGTCTATGATAGAGCTTCAGAACGACAACCACCTACAACTGACTGATGAACATGTCTTGCATGTTGGATTGTCTATGGAGGAGCAGTTGGAGGCTCATGTCGAGCCCATGATGGAGGAGGATGTGCAACCATCCTTTGGGATAGCCATTGATGAGGGGCAACATAGAGACCACACGTTGGGATTCCAGCATAGTTCGCTTCAGAGGTGCATTGACAGGATCTGCAACGTTATTAGCCTCTACTCCTACGCATTGGATTGAGAGAGGTGGAGTTGTCTAGACATACTGGAGGGAATGACCTGGTGAGCAACACCATTGGGTCACCTTTGCCCATTAGAGAGAGGGAGACAGAGCTACCTAGTCATATCTCATGTGTTGACCTGGATAGTGGGATGAGACGATCGGAGTTGCATAAGGTGCAACATCCGCATGTCGAGGTTGTTCTATGTGCGAGAGTTCGTGCATTCGATCCCTCTCTTGGGGTTGGATGGCAAGAGATTTTGAGTTGGTACCCGGTGGAGTGGACTAGACTCATGGAGATGGTCATAGTTTGGAGTAAAGCTTAGTGGGAGCTCTTAGACACCGAGGGCACTGGAGGCTCAGGTTGGCATTGGGATCTAGGTGGAGCTTCCTATCCGTTATCAGACATGCGGGATGACTATGGCATTGATGAGGTAGTCGACCCAGTGACTGAGCACATACATTCCCTAGGGGAATTCCAATTGGCATTTAGCGAATAGGCAGTTTGTGAGCAGGCTACATGGATTGTATTGGCATGTTGGTTGTGCATGGGGTCGCAAGATGATTAGCATTCTTTGGTAGGAGTTAGTGGGAGGAAGTGGCATGGGTAGGCCATTGGACGAGGCATTACATGGAGGCGATGTTCTCTCGTTGGGGTATTGGGAACAAGAGTCATTCAGGGTCGGCATAGCAGAGATATCTCCTCTAGCAGGTGTGGAGTTAGGCCGCTCAAGTCTACTAGGGCAGATGAGGAGGTGTAGATAACTCTGTGGCAGGTGTACTAGCACCGTGGTGGTTGCATGGGTACATATGGGATTCCCTATGGTACATGGGGGCATGGCATTGAGCGTTGGTATGCAGGGGTGCATGGAGTTGTGCCACAGAGTTCAGTGCTATGCAGAGGAGTGTAGGGGTACGTACTTGTGTGCAACCGAGCAAGATGATGCACAACAGGTTGTTAGAATGTTGCGCCAAAGAGATATCCTGACGAGGGCATCAAACACACCATTAGGTTTGGCACACTCAGATTTGGAGAGCGAGTTGATCACAGGGCCGACCGTGAGCTTCCATTTATTACTCTCCAGCATTGCACACTGCCACAGGGGACTTGGATATCATCCCTTGATGCTCTCATCACGAGCAACATGACCCATGAGGTTCATCTGAGACTGTTGGACAGGACATAGTGCATTAGGAGAGAGGCTTTCCAGTTGTGGCATATGGTCAGGATGCAGGTTGGTGGATGCAGGCTTGGGGGTAGTCTGATCTCCTGCAGAGGTAGCACTTGCACCACCGTTGAGCCCACACTCAGGGTTATAAATGATCCCCTTTTGGTGAGACATTCCGAGGTGTCTCTAGAGCATCTACAATGGTTGGTGGACCTTGCTTACAGTTGGATGTTTAGACTCCGGGTAGCATTGGGGAGCACTTTTAGGAGGCAGGACGACAAATCCCACTATGTGGTATGATCGATGCAGGGCTGTGTCGCATGCACCAGATTGGTTTGTGATGCATGGAGTTCATATATTGATTGCGCGCAGGGACCTGAGATGTGTTGCAGGTTGGTTCCATTAGCTGTCAGGACTATGCCATAGTCATTCTGGCTGTGGGATTTAGGGGTTTGGCTAGTCAATTGGACACTTCGCTTCGTGGTGAGTGGGATCAGGACGGGGGATGATCCAACTCACCCTTGGTTTGACACGTGGGGGAGCATTGAGGCCTTGATCGCATGGCAAGGTTAGTTTTCCTTGTTATCGCTACGTATTAGGGTGAGTGTTGGATGGGTAGGAGGTGACATCATGGAGGTGCTTGGTCCAGATGTGTGGGGACTTCATAGATGTTTTGCCGTCAGGTCCCAGGAAAGGTGGATACAACTTGAGCATGAGGGGCAGATTGCCATGATCAGAGTTGCACAACGACAACATAGTGGCACCCTTTTTAGACTAGTGTGGGATCTGGGCATCATAGGACTTGGCAGTACAACTACCCTTGTGGCTGAGCTGATTTCTACAGGGGAAGATCATTCAGATCTTCCATTGGGCTTTGGTGACTCGCTGATGGCATGGGGGACTTCATTAGCATGGCAGGTGGGCCAACAGGATGATATCAGGAGAAGCTCACGTGAGCAAGATCCTTTCTCTGTAGGGATTGGGTGGTATCTTCGAGAGAATACTCCTGGAGTGCATGGGATGGCCTATGTGGTAGGGCAACTTCACGAGGAGTTGGGCATAGTGCCACATTATCATGATCCTCTACTCATTGATGGTATACAAGGGATTTCTGGTACTTATATTGGGCAAGATAGTAAGTGGAGCGAGGGGAGCTTCAGGTGGGACATGATGGCTTAGGATCCTGGTATTGAGGGATTCTTTCATGTCAGGACAGTGCAAAGGTCAAGGGACGAATCAGTGGCACATCTGGGATCCTGGCACATTTTTGCAGTGCCAATGGGGAGCAACAACTAGAGAGAGCGTTGTTTGACAATTGCTTGAGGATAAACAATGTTTTGGTGGGGAGGACTGTGATATTCCCACTTAGCAATATTGTTAAGGGAAATATCAATCTTGCCCAACTTTGCCTTATTTCATGTTTGCACTTAGGAGATGCAGGTTCTAAGGTCCCACATGAATTTTTGGATTAAGTGGGGGCCCAAACATTAGGAAGGGAGGGAAATATTACGGCTGTAGTGGAGCGTGGGGGCCACCCCATGGAGAATTACGACCTACATGTGGAAGACACTCTCATTGGAGCGAAGTTGGTGGGGAAAGTCGAGCTGGGCCCACATGGGAATCTTGGAGGCTCTTTGATAAATAGAGCAAGAGGCACTCATTTTGGTTATCCATTCATCTATTCAGAAATTGTGTCTTTGATAAAGCACGCTTGAGCTGAAGCCAAGTTTGCAGTGTTGTTTAGCACACGAGTGTCTCCGAGCGGAGATCTCAACCCTTGCTTTGGTGGACTCCGAGTGCCAGCCCGAGGAGGGAGTCCTACCTATACCAGTTCGTACTAGTAGCAGGGAGTGCAATTTTGTGGAGAGGATTGGCAGCAACAGTATAAGGATTGCACATCTCTTGGAGGAGGTACGCTTGGAGGTTGTGGAGTTAAGGGAGTTAGGGGTTGAAACTTGAGGTGGAGTTTAGAGAAGTGTTGTCGGGGCTTTTCCAGCATTTTGGCGGAGCAACAAATACATCATTTACTATAGGTTACATTTTCTGCTTGTGGAGGAGGGCCAAGCATTTGGGGGTCAATTTTGGAGCGTCAAAACGAGGGCAAACCCTTTCAAGCCAAGATTAATTTGGCAGAATTTTCTGGGTAGATTTGGGGGGTCAAATAGGGGCCCTAACTCAGCGAACAACTAGAGGAGCTATGAGAAATTTGGGCCAAATTCCAAGGTGAACATTTGGCCAATTCCTTCGTGGGTTTTTGTGGGTTATTGGTGGAGAGCCCCGGGTTAATTTCCCATAAATTTCTGAGCATCCGAGTACGCCCTAGTAGCAGTTCTTTGCAACCAACAACATATTTTCTGAGTAGTTTTAGCGCGGAGCCAGGAGAGAGCAACAACAAATTTGAGAGGGATTTCTTATTGTTCATTTGGGCTTAGCTAGCTTGCCTTAAGCATGCCGAGGTGCACTCTTTCCAACACCACATTGTACCCTCTTATTTATTAATAAAATGGCTCAGATCAATGCAGTTCATGGAGATTTCCAGTTGTTAAATGCGCTCATGTTTTTTGCTATCTTTGCTTTGTTTAACATTGTATATTTCCATTAGGAATATTACACATTAGCCTTACTAGGACAAGCCAACAACAGGCAGGCCTCCAAATCACATTGTCATGGGAACACAATATACATCATTGTCACTGCCATAGAGCATTGCACACTTCACTGCTGTTGCCATCACTGTTTTAAGCCATACATCAGAGTGTCTTTGCCATACACCTAAGGTCACTACCATATCAAGAACATTGCCTTATCAAGATTAATGCCATGCATCAAGGTCACTGTCATTTCGAAGTCATTGCCATACTATCATATCAAAGTTACAGCTATATCAAAAGTTACTGTCATATGCTTCCACAAGTGACTGTCATATAAATGTCCTCCAAGTCACACAGAATAATGCAAGCCACTGAATAATGCGAGCCAAAGAACATGATGCGAACCACAGGAAAACTAATGTGAGCCATTGTAATGTGATTGAAAGGAAGCCTCATAATTATGTATGCAAGCTACTATAATGCGAGCCTCAGAGTTAAGCGAGCCATTGTAATGCGATGCCATAGAATGAGCTATTGTAATGTCATAGAGCGAGCTACTGTAGAGTTTGCGATGTCATAGAGAAGTATGTGATCCATAGGAATATACGAGCCATAGATAAGTATGTGAGGCTACAAACAATGATATGAGGCTCAATAATACAATTGCATGCCATAGATGATTATGGGGGTCTCAAAATTGAACATATGAACCACACAAAAAATATATTGAGCCTCAGTGGTAGATTCGAGCTATAGAAAATACGAGCCACAAAGAATATGCGTGCCATAGAGAATATGCAAACCAAAGAGATATGCAACCCATAGTAAATGTGATCAAGATTGATGCGAGCCACTCAGAGAAAGATATGCGAGCCTCTGAAATAGATAACAAGCCATAGAGAAAGATGTGAGCCTCAAGAAATACAATGCATGCCACAGAGAGTAATGTGAGCCACAGAAAGAAGACAATGAGCCACAGAAAAATAAAATGCGAGCCATAGAGAGTGCGAGCTTCAGATATAATCGAACCACAGAGAAATGCAATGCGAGCCATAAAGAGTGCGAGCCTTGGTGAAGATTGAGCCATAGAAAATAGATACGCAAGCCACTGAGTGTGTGTCCAATGAACCATACAATGTTCTTATTTTATAGACATTCAATGGGTGAAAGGGATCCTCCAATAGTGGAACCGACTTGACCTTGCCAATGTAACCCTTTATAATTTGTTCACGGGTGCCTTAATAATGAAGCCCAAATAAATTATCAAATAATGAGAGAGTGCCATGCCGATTTCATCAAGGAGTGCCATGAATATATTTATAATAATATTTTCCTTTAAACAATTTAAATTCCCTTTGGGGCAAGATGGGCTTCTTTTGTGGTAGTTGGGTTCTTATGGGGAAATTTGTTCCATAACTGACCCAAATTTTAACATCTTTAACTAGCATTGATCGAATTTCCCAAGGCAGGATTTGACCAAATTTCTGAGGAAGGTTGACCACAGATCTGTTTTGAGGCAGTTGCAGGAGGCCGAAATTCGGCTTGTGTCTGGGCAGTTGACTGAGGCTATTTGTGGGTTGTTTGACCTAGTTTGACTGGAAAAATCAGATTGAATCTCTTGTTGAATTGGACAATTTCTCTAAGAAAAGGTTGCTGTGTTTTTCCAAGTTAAAAATTTGTGTCTTGTGTTTGGTTGTCTCTTCATGATCCTATTGTCATTAATGTTTTTTAGTTGAGATTTTCTTTGTATAATTGCTTAATGATGAATGTAACACAAAAATAATTAATTAAGAAATTATTGGAAGTAATTATCGGACTAGAAGATCATGACAAATCAACATGGTATCAAAGGGAGGTTAATAAGAGCAACCATTGAGAGTTTGTCTTCAAGGAGATTGAGGATTCTGTTTTGCTTGATTGAGTCTATTCAGGAGGTTCTGTGCCGAAGAACAAGTACAAGTCAAACCCTGTTGTGGGCCGAAAGGCCTCAGTTTGGTTGCAGAGGGTGGAAATCAATGTTGCACAAAGTGGGGACGAGGCGGGGACATTTTTTGGAAGCGGATCCTCGGAAGTGTCATTTCCCAAAAATCTAGGAAGCAAAGTGTCTACTATATATATATATATATATTTGCATTTATATTTAAAAAAACATCCAAAATACCAAATTAGTTGTAGAAGATATGGAAACATGCATATTTGTAGATAAATCAAGATAGATATGGCATTCATTGTACATTAATGATTAATTATTCGAGCATCAACCATCTACAATCTACATTCTTCTCGTCTTGTTTAGCCTTTGACTCTACCTCGATTGTCTAGGGATATTAATCCAATTTTTATCAAACTACCTTTATCCAAGCCTTCAAATATGGTAGAAAAAGCTTAACATGCTTGATCGAACATTGCCCAATTTTGATCAAACTACCTTAATCCAAGCCTTAAAATATGGTAGAAAAAGCTTAATATGCTTGATCGATGATTTTGACTTGATTGAAAGGTAATTTTTTGCTAAGGGCATGACAAAGGAGTTCAACAATTAACACCACCAACACTAGGGTACATATAGGGCTGGTGCTCTTGATTAAATGCCAATCACATACCCTAATACATGATATAATCTAATGAAATGCCACAATCCCATTGATCCTGAATTCCTGAAAACTGTTAAGTTTGCTGAATTTTGAATAGGATATTAAATTCTATTTTCTCCATATGAAGTCTGATGAGGTTGGAACCACTCTCAAACATCTAGAGTCATTTCATGGTAATGTTAAAAATTTAAGTAAAAGGATGAAAATGAAAGATAAAGGAGAATGTCACTTTAATTTTAAGAATTTAACATTACCATGAGGGAGCATCTAGGAAGCATCTAAGGAGCATCAAGGGAGCACCTTGGGATTTGTACGGATTCGCCATCCGGAAATCCGAAACCGTGGATTGGGCTAGCACGTTTCCAAATTTCCAAGAATTGTCTTTAGAGGTGTGATCTGTGGTTTCGGGTTTCCAAACTGCGGATTTGATGACAGATCCGTATGGGATGCGGTTCCCGGTTTGGCTCCTTTAGGGGGGGGGGGAGTTTCCTGCAACTATGGCCAAAATGCTTCATGGTTGATCTTAGGAAGGTCGAAAGTCCTCAATGTGACAATAGGAGAAGCCAAAAAACCTCGAGTTTATGGCCAAGACGTGTGGGTGTTGTCTCAGGCCTGTGGGAGGCCAACAAGGAAAGGTTTAAGGGCTACTATTCAGTGTAAGGATTGATGAGTTAGTTGTTGAAGTATGTTTCCCTTAGAATGGAAGGCAAGTAAGCTAAGGGGAAAACCTCAAACTCTTAGTTCTTAGATTGAGATCTCGAATCCTTAAGAAGTTTCATAAATGTGGCATCCACATACCTTACAAAGATGACATGATATGTTGAATTGATACCATGCATTGTTAAGTCTGCCTTAAGCTTGTAATCTAAAAATTTTATGGAGTAGTTCTAGGTTGTGTTTTTGTGGTATGGTTGATCATTTCTAATTGGTATGGACAACATGTGATATGGTTTGATGCATAGTAATATTCTTTTATGGCGTAATAAGGGTTTTCTCTTTCTCTGCTCTAGCATGATGATGGTGGTCACATCTCCTCCAATTTGGCACTAAGTTGTCTCGTGCTAATTGATCTAGTAGTGGTCAATCTTATAAGTTCGAAGGGCGTGGTCTTAGGGGTAATGAATTAAATCTTGACTTGGATTTAGTTCTAGAGCATATCAGTCAACTCCACTGAGCAACAATAGATTTGATGTTGTAATGTTCCCGATAAATTAATCGCTCGAAAAGATGAAGTAGCCTATCAATCCCCATAGGCTATAGTCCGTGATAAAGGGGAAAACCCGAAAAATTCCTGTGTGGGGCAGTTGTATAAAAAATCTCAAAGTTGGGGCTTGGAGTAAAGTTTAGTCAATCGATTAGGAAGGTTTGAAGAATTTGGCTAGGGTTTTTGGCACAGGGAGGGCAACAAGAAATTGTATACAGTATCGCAAGGAAGAGTGAATTTCTGTTCTGGACAGAATTCGACTAGGGTTTCTAGCACAAAGGGGGTGTCTAAAAGGAAAGCCACAAAATTTGTGGGTCTGATTGCTATTGGGCACAAGCGAAATTTGTAAGAAATCAAGCCATTTTATTGAAGAAGGAATTTTGAAGCAGCGATAGACGGATTCTATTCTAGGCGCAAATTATTTGTGGAATTCAGGCCGGAGTGGAACTGAGGGTTATTGTCGACATATTTTCTATGTTCTTTGGTAAACCCGAGCTTGGGAAGGTAGACAAAGTCTAATCGAAAGTTACTTTGTAAGTAATCTTGTGGAAAAGCACACTTGCAAGTTTGGAAAGAGCACCAGAGGGCTTCCTTAAGCCATAAATAGGCAAGTGCAAATGTTACTGAAGTTGCACAAGCTCGAAATCCACTATGAGTTGGAATCGACCCACAATAGATTAGAGTTCCTCAGTAAGTGAATTAAATTCTAGCAGTTTTCTATTCATATGGATAATTAAGTACGGAATACAGGACGATTGGTTAATTACTCGGTGGAGCATTGTCAAATATTATAATGGTAAGTTGATTGTGGATTCTGTCTATGATGAACTGTTGAATGAACCGAAGCATTGTTATAATCTCAAATTATAATTGTTGTTTGGAACTAAATTGGGATACTTTATGGACCGCTGAAAATATTGAGATTTTTGTAGTACTGTTATTCATACTTTGTCATTAATTGGTTGTAATCAATATTTGAAATTCTAGTTACTGGAAACCTAGGACAAAAATTTCTCTGCTACACTACAGTGGTATCAGAGCAGAGATCCTGCCAGCCTGGATGGTGTTTGAAGATGGAACAATTGGGAACAGTTTCGAGCAAGGAGTATGCAGAGTCTTGGATGAAACTACAAGAGCAACAAGTAGAAACAATGAAGGATTTGCAATATTGGAACAAAAGGGTTTTCGAGGAATTGAAAAAGTTGGAGGTAAAGAATGAAAGAGATCAATTCTGCAAACCTAATGATAAGAGTACGCCCCTTAGAAGTATTCAGCCATTTGGGACGATTCAATCTTCAACACCAAATTTTGACCAGAGCACTCTTGTTTTTGACAGCAACTTGTTCCCTAACAACACATCAACTCCTGTTTTCAGGCAGGGAACGTTTGTGCAGCCCACTCAGCAAAATATGATAGCTGCCACACCCATGACCTCCAAGTCTGGTCAAACATTGGCATTGAAGAATGAGGGTAAATAGCAGAAGGCAGGCAAATGGAACAACTTCTGGACTAGTTGCAGAAAAGGCAAATCAAGTGATAAGACCAAGCTTGAAAATCAAAGTACAAGAAAAACTGAAGCAAAGGCCAAGGCTTGGACATGGTTGTATCCCCCTAAAAAGGAGGAAAATTCTAAAGAAGACACCATGGCTAATGATAACAATGTTGAAGAAGACACCATGGCTAATGATAACAGTTTTGAAGGTAAATGAAGTTGGCTTCTCAAGGAAGGGAATACTCTTTCTGCTTATAACATCCTTCAAATTTCAGACATGAATGGTAAAGATAGTAGTGTCAGCAAGGACTCTCTGGACACCTCTTGCAATTTGTTATTGCACAGCACAATCTCAGTAGTAGCAAGCACTAAGACATCAGGTTGGGATACTGACAACTCTACTACAGGATCCACTATGAAGCTATCAAAAGATGCAGTACCATGTTGCCAACTGGACCGCAACAATGGACAAGAAGCATTTATTTTAGGACTTTCAAATTTAGATAACAAGAATAGACCTCATTCTCTTAAAATGAATAAGGAAGCCAAATGGAATGGGATTGTATATCCCACTGATGAGTGCAACAACTGTGCATTACATCAAAAAAATGGAGACATGTTGATGTATTCCACAAATACATTTCAATCACAGAAAAGTCATCAGGCTAAGCCAGAGTGCACTCCAGCACCATTAGAAAGCCAGCTTTCATAGAGTACGAGTTCAGTCACTAATCATGCTGTTTCTGCTCATAAGGTTGGAATGACTTTGAATACATCAGAGGATAATATTCCCCTCACCCCTTCCTCTTGTACAGAATCTGAAATTGATGTCTTGCTAGGCTTCAGAAGAAAATATGATGAAGCTTTGCAAAGACATGATGTGAAAACAATAGTTATTACAGGTTCTAGTGGCAAATTCTGTGGGGGCTTTGATATTGGAAACTTAAGGGGATTACAAGGTGGGGTTGTACAAAAAGGAGGAGGACAGTTTGAACTGACAGATGTTTCAGTCAGAGTCATGACTGAATTGTTTAAAGACACAAAGAAGCCAACAGTTGCTGCTATTAATGGTTTTGTGCTTGATGATGGACTTGAGATTGCAATGACTTTCCATGGACGCATAGTTGCACCACAGGCTCAACTTGGATTTGCTTGAACTCCAACTTGGAATTATCCCTGGTCTTGATGGTATATAGCGATTTCCATGCCTAATGGGCCTTTCAAAGGCACTTGAAAAGACACTGTTACTGAAACCAACTAAATCTGAAGTGATGAGTGAGACGGGGCTTGTGGACGCTGTAGTTCCACCTGTGGAATTACGAAACACAGCTTGTCGCTGGGCATTGGACACTGCAGAAATTCGAAGGCCTTGGATAAGAAGTCTTTACCGCACTGACAAGTTAGAACCTTTAGGAGAGGCATGCGGAATCCTAAAATTTGCGCGAATTCAAGCACAAAAGAAGGCTGCTAATCTCAAACATCCACTTGTTTACCTTGATGTCATTGAGGAGGGAAGTGTATCTGGACCAATAGCCGGCTTGCTAACTGAACGTTCAACATCAAAGGTTCCAGGAGTCAGAAATGAAGGTTAAAACCAAGAAGAGTCAGAAAGGTAGCTGATTGTGGTGGCGGTTTGATGGGTTTTGGCATAACCACAACCCTAATCCTGAGGGGCTATCTTGTGATCTTTAAAATGGTAAATGATAAATGCCTTTAAGTCTGGTCTTGAACGTATTAAAGCAAATTTGCATAGCTGTGTGAATAAAGGAAAAATGAGTCAAGAAAAGTTTGAGAAAGTATTCTTCCTGGCACAGGGTGTAGTCGACTATGAAAACTTTAGGAGTATGGGTGTGGTAATCGAAGCTGTCATTGAAAACGTAGCTTTGAAACAACAAATAATTAGTGGTCTTGAGAAACACTGTCCATCACATTGTGTTCTAGCAACAAATAGTTCTACAATATAATTAAACCGGATTGACCCGGAAACCAATTTGCAGGATCAGATTGCTGGTGCACATTTTTCAGTCCTGCACGTATAATGCCTCTCCTGGAAATAGAGGCACTGGACTGCTCTGGATTGGCAGTTAATCACATGTTTTTTCCATATACTCAATCAGCTATACTCTTGACAGACATTGATATTGCCTCCATAATGGGCACAGGATACCCACCCTACAAGGGCGGTGTTACGCCCTGGGCAGATTCTCTTGGAACAAATTATATTTATTCCAAATTGAAGATCTGGGCTGCATATGATAATGATAATGATGATGATAGAGTTTACTCTGTCAGGGTTCGAGCAAAGGTCAGAATGAATCTTCAATGTAATATTTTAATGTGGAGTACTATGAAGGAGTTGATGGGAATCGATTTGGAAGGTGAACATGATACTCAGAAACTGACCATTGTACATTTCATGAGCAATAATATTGGAAATATCCTCTCTAAAAGCATGCCTTGAACGCTATACTTCAATCCTAAAATGATTGGTGTTGACCTATGTCAAAGGAAAATTGTACTGCAGATCACTTTCTATCTTTAGCAATGTTTTGATGCACATCGATCTGATCTGATTTCAAATATCAAGGAAGAAGAGCAATGTGGGCAGCAACAAAGTTTGTCATTGCTTGTGGACAAGCAATATCGGGAAGGGGGGATTGTAATGTTCCTCGTAAATTAATTGCCTGAAAAGAGGAAGTAGCCTATCAATCCCCGTAGGCTATAGTCTGCGATAAATGGGAAAACCGCAAAAATTCCCACTGTGGGGCAAGTTTTGGGGTAGTTGGATGAAAAACCCCAAAGTTGGTGCTTGGAGTAAAGTTTACTCAATCGATTAGGAAGGTTTGAAGAATTCGGCTAGGGTTTCTAGCACAAGGAGGGCAACAAGAAATTGTATCCAGTATCTCAAGGAAGAGCGAATTTCTGTTTTGGATAGAATTCGACTAGGGATTTTGGCACAGAGGGGGTGTCTAAAAGGAAAGCCACAAAATATGCGGGTCTGGTTGCTATTGGGAACAGGAGAAATTCATAAGAAATCAAGCCATCGAAAGGCTCCAATTGGCCCTGAACCCATGATCAATTCTAAAGCTTATTTCGTGATTGGCGTAGGAATTTATTGGAGAAGGAATTGTGAAGCAACAATAGATGGATTCTATTCTGGGCGCAAATTATCTGTGGAATTCAGGTCGAAGTGGAAGCGAGGGTTATTGTCAACATGTCAACATATTTTTTGTGTTCTTTGGTAAACTCGAACTTGAGAAGGTAGACAAAGTCTAATCGAAAGTTACTTTGTAAGTAATCTCATGGAAAAGCACACCCGCAAGTTTGGAAAGAGCACCAGAGGGCTTCCTTAAGCCATAAATAGGCAAGTGCAAATGTTACTAAAGTTGCGCAAGCCCAGAATCCACTATGAATTAGAATCGGCCCACACTAGATTAGCGTTCCTCAGTAAGCGAATTAAATTCTAGCAGTTTTCTAGTCGTATCGATAATTAAGTATGGAATATAGGACGACTGGTTAATTACTCGATGGAGCGTTGTCACATATTATAATGGTTAGTTGATTGTGGATTCTGTCTATGATGAACTATTGAACAAACCGAAACATTGTTATAATCTCAAATTATAATTGTTGTTTGGAATTGAATTGGGATACTCTATGGACCGCTGAATTGCAATATTGAGATTTTTGTAGTACTGTTATTCATACTTTGTCATTAATTGGTTGTAACCAATATTTGAAATTCTTATCGAAATTCTAGCTATTGGAAACCTAAGACAAAAATTTCTCTACTACACTACAAGTGTGTCCGTGACTGGTGCGAAGTTGTCAAAGCTTGATGAGGTTCAATAGATAATGTTTGATATACAATTAGAGGTGGAGAAAAACTGGTGCTAGTAATGTCTCTCCTTGCTATGAGTAAAGTTTGATAACAATAGGGTTCTGATTTGAATAGAGATTGGTGTGATTGAGGATGTGGATTGTGGTCTAAGTAACCTTGTGGGAGCAAAACTGTGACTTGTAACATCTTTCCATGTGGTAAATGTGAATGACCTCCAACATTAGTATTGTGTGGTAGTACGAGTGCCTGTGCAATGGTAAAACTGATTTATGGTTCATGCAAAGACTTTTAAATCTACAAGTGAAGCAGTTTGAGGTGCAATATGAAAAGATCTAACGCTAATATCAACCTAAAGGCAATCTGATCACTAGTGCAACTTGGGCTGGACACCTAAGTTTATCAGTTCTCTTGTCAAAGCACTTGGAGTAAAGGTCATTGGCTCGTGAATATGTTAAGCAAAGTTGTGAGGGTTGTTATGTGAGGTCCTAAGGGTTGTGAAACCCTAGAATGAGACCTAAAATGCTGAATGATAGTAAAATTGTACATAGCAGGTAAATAACTGTTGAGTTTTCAAGGATCTTCTAAACTGATAATTACTTCTTATGATTTCTTAAGTTATATTATCTTGCATTCATATTCATTATAAAGCAATTACATAGAAAATCTCAACAATAGAAACAAAATCCCAGTAGGATCATAAAGAGACAGCTAAACAAGAAGCACAATATTTACCCTAGGAAAACCCAATTGGGGGAAAACCCAATAACATTTTCCTTAGAGAAATTCTTCAGTTCAACAAGAGATATATCTAATTCTTCTAGTCAAATTCAAAGTCAAATTGACCAACAATATGGCCCTAGTCAAACTGCCCTCTTGTCAAGTCATAAGGTTGCACAACAAATTTTGCCTGATCTGATCTACTAGGGTCGAATTTCAACCTTCTTTTGCACTAAAAAATACTCGAACCTTCTGCCAGAAGTGCCTAGAATCTTCACACATGCGAAACTACAGAAGGATGCGATATGTGCGAGGTCAAACAAGAGAGAGAAACTTGGTTAATCGCTGGAGGACTTCAACCTTCTTCTTTTTCCTCCTCTTTGCTTGATGAATAGAAGAATACCTGCTTATGTGTGATTCAAGATTGTGTTTGGAGGAGTTCGAATGCCTTATATATAGAACTCTGGTTGGCGAAATGGGTGCCTCTCTAATTGGGGCCGACTTGACGAGGAGGAGGGCCGACTTGACAACTTTTGGAGCAAAAAATTAAATTTTGAAAATTCAAAGTTTCTCTTTTGGAAATGACATGAAGAACATGTCTTACATTTTTCATTATGTACATTTCAAGGACTAAAAGATTAGTTATGGAGATCGACCATAGCTACAAAATTCAACACTCCCTCTTAGCTAGGGAGGTATTCATGATGACTATCTAGATGTTCTCTTGTTGACAAATTTCTCTATGAAAAGGTTAAAACATTTCATAATCAACATCAACATCATTTAATTCCCTGGTCAACAACTTTGACTCATGGTAAATCAACAACATCAACTAGTTACCATAATTTTAGTTGGTACCTTTGACCTTTGGTGCACCATAATCCTGGTTGGTACCCCTGACACATGGTGCATCATTAGCATCAACTAGTCACCATAATTCCGGTCCCTCTGACACATGGTATATAAAATAGTCTTGGTTCACCATCATCTTGGTCAATATCTTCGACTCATGGTGAATCTCCAAAGGCCTCACTCTTCTCGAGTAATTATGGGCCTAGTGCTAAATGTGCTCACTCAACCTATTAGGAGAGTCTAAGATTGGTACTGGAAGGCACTCACTCAACTGAATGATTCTGGGCCTTTATGGCTATTCTTCCTAATTCCGGTCAACATACTTGACACAGGAAGAATGACTCTCCTATGCTAGACCATTCTCCATAATTCTGGTCAACATACTTGACTCAAGGAGAATTTTTGTTCTTGATGCAATCACATGATCATTCCGGACCATTCTCCTAGTCATTCTGACCTAGAGAGAATGACTATCCTTGATGCTGCAATTTCATCACTCCCTCTTACTGAGAGATACATGCTCAATCATTTCAAGCTTGTCCTCAAATATTGTCCTTCTGTATCATGTCTTGGTACTAGATCTCACTGTGCTTTGAATTGTCATCATGGTTGTCACTTGTACTTGATCAAACAATTTGAAAGTAGTTTTTGAAGCCATATTGCTTCACAACTTGCCAACCAAGTTGCAATATACTTGGTTTCTGCAGTATTGAGTGCAACAAATGTTTGCTTCTTGCTCATCCAAGAAATCATAATGGAGCCCAAACTGAAGCGATATCCTGATGAACTTTTGCGTCTTCCGCACTCTCTGCCCAATCTGAGTTTGTGAATTCTTGCAATTGTACTTCACTGTCTGAGACATATCTCAAACCATAACTATCTGTGCCATGACCAATTGTACCATGTTGGTACTTCAACACATGTTGAGCCACATGAGTAATAAAAATTGCACCGCTCACCCTCAAATTTCTACTAAGACACACTTTGAGGGGTTAAAAATGCGTTTTTGACCCTCAAAACCAACTTTTCCTAAGTTTGGTGGAAAATGTGGCAATAAATTAAGCCAAAAATCAAATAAATGTAGAAAAATGAATATCCACACATGCCAAATGATGTGGAAATGAGGTGGAAAATCATGGAGGAGTTAAAGTGAAGTCTCAAGGTGATGTGAATTAAAATCAAGGAAAAGACATATGCTCCAAGAAGATCGAATTTTTGGAGGGGACCACGAGATTCCCAAGGAAAAACACATTTATTATGGAAGGGAATCTAAATTGCATTAATGAGTCATCTTTTTGGTGGGATTTGACTTGGAGTTTCACTGGAGATGAGTGGAGAGTGATCTCCTACCACTCCACTCCCATATACACTTGTCCCTTCTCAACAATGAGTTAGCTCCTCTCAAGGATTGCATGGGCCTCTCTAGGGAATTCAAATTGCATGAGAAAGCTTTGGGATTGTCATTATCACACTTGACATTTGGTTCTTCATTGAGATCTCCACCCATTCTCCTATATAATTGAGCCTTGGGCTCTCATATTGTATCTTTTGCAATGAGCTATTGTGCTTGGGGAAGCTTTGCTTCTATGTACTTTTGTTCTTCATTTGAATGAAAATTTTTTGGGGCTCATTCATCAATATTATTCCATTGGAGCATGTGCTTGGTTCATTGATGGTATCATCCTCTCTACTTGTGCTTTTGAGTTGTATTTCATTTGCTCATATGCTTTTATAGGATTGTAGATGTATGGCTATCTTACATTGATCCAAATTGGATCCTAGAACACTCTCTAAGTTTTCATGAGCTCTTTAAAAATCATGCCAAAGTTTCAAAGTCTTATAAAGAGCAAGCTTATCAGAGATAACTTCGTAAAAGTTGCAATTTGTGATCAACGCGGATTAACGAGGATCGTCGGTCAAGCGTGCAGACCGTTGGCCCATGGTAACGCGCACTATCGCAAATTAGCAAAACCAGAGGCCATTTTGAGAAACGGGGGTAGTTTCTGATATGTGATTAGCGACTAGTTGCTAATTGCATATCGCAGGGCAAACCCCTCAAAGAAGGAAAGGCCGCAAGCACCCAGACCTGAAAAATCATAAAATGCAATGAATATCATTCCGATTCCGTTAGAAGCGGGGTCCCACAAAAACCGGCAGAATATCGGAGGGGCTTCGAGCGGTAAGTGGTTTCAACCGAGTTTCGCCCGATGCACACAATGGTTGCCACGCATTCGGCGAAAGAGAGAGAAAACTGCTCACATCGAACGGATAAACATCATGTTACTTATCCACTCGATATAGACGATGACCGTAGGATTTGGAGGCTCCTGATCAACGACGGAGACGCGTACCGATGGATGACCGGATTTGACTAGGTAACAAGTGGAGTTGTATAAGATTTGAAGTCTGATATGGATGATGTGTTGGCAGAAGGTCGTGTTTCGCGGGCATTCTTGGAGCTAACAGTAAAAACGGTCGTTTCAAGTATGTCCAAGAGAACTGGCACCCATCCGTTACGATATAGGTGGCCACCTCCCTGTGAAGCGTTATGCAGTGACTAATGGCGCAGGGCAGAGGGATTCAAACAGACAGAGGTAGGGGAACCAAAAAGCCGGGAGCGGAAACGAACAGTCGGGAAGCAGATTGGCTTTAAAGCCACAAATTGACAGAGAGAAGACACAAAAGCAGTAAGTTAGAGCATAAATATAAGAGCAGAGAACAGAGAGAAGAAGCCGAGCTGACCTGCAGAAGCAAAGGCAACATCGAGCCAGAGACAAAACCAGAGAGAGTCAGAGAGTCTGTGTACTCTAGAGAAGGCTTGAGAGGTTCAAGCGAACTCCTCTGTGCCTGTCATGTATTGAGTCTCAGATTGGACTCATACTATTGTGACCAGTAGAGGTCAAGAGTCAGTAAGGAGAGTCTGTGTACTCCATAGACTTGGGGGATCCAAGTACAGCCTTGCTGAATTGTATCTGTTGAGTGAGACTCAAATTGAGCTCACTATTGTAAAAAACTCTGCTTTGAAAACATAATAGAGAGGCCACTACTGAAGGCTGGACCAGGAAATGTAGCCCAGGAGTATTGGGTGAACTCCTTATTAAACTTATTGTGTTATATGTTTGCTTGTTATGTTTTCTTTCACTGCTTTATTGCCTGTGTATTTCGCAATCTTATTGATCTGTTGCATAAAATAACATAGGCACATCCTTGCACATGAGTTTGTAATACCTTATTAATTGTCTTAGATCAATTTTGGATCATACATTTACAATTGGTTTATGAATATGCCATAGGTGTAGACTACCTCCAGTTGTCTCCATATAAATTTCTAGAGTTATCTCACCATTGTTTATTGATTTAATCCATATGAGCTAATTTGTGTTGGAAGTTTTATAGAGGATCATTGTTGAATCAACTAGCAAGCATGAGGGAAAATCTTCAAGAGACCAACCCATTGTTGGCATTGTTTTCAAGGAGCTCTCATCATTATTTGAATTTCATAAGTCTAATCTTTAGAAGTACTTGTTCTTGCAAGGTACTATTTTAAAGCATAAGTTAAAATATAAAAAATTCCTTTATATCTTTTGATCTTGTGCTTTCATCTCTTTACGTAGTTAATCGAGAGCTTCTTATAAGCTAGACAAACGATGGGGGTCTTTTCCCATCACTTGATTTAGTTTTTGTATATTATTTTGTAGCATTATCACTCACTTACATGCTCTTTTTTTCACCCTAACTTTTGTTTTAGTTTTGCAGCCGTAACATTCTTTCTTGTAGGTCCTCTCAAGCTTCAAGACTCATTCCAAGGAGGTCGTGGACATTAGGAGAGTTTGTGAAAGAGGCTAGGTTGTGTATCATTTTGGAGCTTGTATTCTCTAATTGTAGAACCTCTTCATCTCTTTCGAGGCTCCAATACTTGACGGAATTTCCTTGTCTCAAGATCTCACGTTGTATTTTCCATCAATCCCTTGGGCAACCCTCTAAGAGTCTCTAACCATCATTGTAAACCATAATATTAAAATTTCTCTTTTGTGGGAGCGTGGGTCCTACCCATTGGCATCCCTATCTCTCCATATTAGGGAGAGAATTTTTGGTTGGATTGACTTGTTGGCTTTGACATTTCCATTTTTCTTTCACATCATATGCATGCTCTAATTGGGAAGTAACGCAAATCACATTTCCTTTCCTTCAAGTTTGCTACATGCTTTAAGCTTGCACCACTTGTCATTGTTTTACAAGTTTCGAGTTTACATTTCCATTTGCAAAACAATTTACTCTTACCTTATGCAAGCATCTCTATTGTTTTTTAGAAAACTTTGATACATTTAACTTGACACTTGTCTAAATAATTCATGCTTTATTGTTATGCCACATTTCCATTTTGAGTATATTGAAGCATTGTGTATTGGACAAGTTTATTTTCCAAAGCAACTATTTATTTTTATGTCAAGCTAATTTTCTTTTCTCAAGTTTAAAGTTCTTTTTGCAAAGCTATTGTGGGCGTCAATCTTATCTCAATTCATTTTCAAAGCATTGCAATTTACATTCAGATATTTTACAAGCATTTTATTTCCTCATTTTGCAAGCAAATACATTCAAGCTTCATTTGTTTTAGTTTGTTATTGGTTCATCATTTATCTTTAGCAACTCGCAATTTTAATTGTTCATGAAGCCTATGCATCTTGTGTTTACTTGAGCAACTACACAAGTGATCTTGTGGAGCATATTTACTTGAAGCAATTCTATCTTTTACATAGCACTTGCAAACTCACTTGCATATCATATTAGACATTCTAATCTAGTTGCATTTTAAACAAATTAACCTCCAAGCATAAGCTTGGCTGATAAAAATCATAGGAAAAAGACTTTCTTGGAAAGTTCTTCCAATTAGTACAAAGTAAGGTAAAGACGTGTGACCCTGCAGTTATGAAGGTGGCTTGTCCCCTTGTAGGAACGAAGACACATGTTGGCTAGTAAGTGTTGATTTTTTGAGTAGCTTGGGAGGTACTCCAAGCCCTAGGGTTCGGGGATTGGAGGACAAAACGCTACAAGAGTCACTTGTGGGCTTAGAGCCCAAGGTAGGGGTTTTGCACCCATCGGGATTTGGACTAAAACCATGAAGAATTTTAGCATGCAAAAATTTGAGGTGATAGAGCTTGGGATGCCGATTCCAACACTTCAAAGATCACTCAAATTGAAGCTCTAGAAATGAAGTTATGAATTTTTGAAGTTGGCAATTAATTGTTGGACAGATAAGTCATGTCGGCTTGGTCCAAAAGTCATGTCTCTTCATCTAATTCATGGAGCCCTCTTATGTGTATAAATAAGAGGTGTGTGAGAGTCATTTCTCTTATCCAAGGAGCATCCATTCATGAGTAATACACCTCTGAAATAGCCGTAAGGGAGAAGGAGAAGCTTGTAGGGCACTGTTTTTGGGTTAATTTGTCCCTTACAAGGCTGCAGATCTCAACTGCAGGAGGTTGCACCCTTGTAGGGTAGTTCTGGGTGGTGGATAAGCTTTTTCCTTATGGTGTCTTCCTCCCACAAGTGAGCCACAACTAGGAGGAGCTGCTACAGCTCAGCCGCAGGCCTAAAAGGCATTGTTCAAGAGGCCGAGGTATTACAGAGAGACACAGGCAATTTGTTGTGTGAACAAGGGGCTATTAGGCAGCGTTTAGAGGCCTAGAAGGTGGACATAACAACAACGTAGGAGAAGATACATGTTTGGGAGATGGCCGCACTATTTGGGAGGTCTGGAAGTGAAGAAAAGTGGGTTGTAGCAGACAACAAGGAAGCCTTAACCAATGGGCTAAGTGCAAAGAATAAACACCAGCCCTTGAAGAAGCAGAGGTATGTATTTATGTTGATTTGGGTGCTAGAGGATCAGTCCCAGCTTGGACAGAATTATTGCAGCCCATAAGTGCCATGTATTGAGATCAACTTGGGTAGTGGGAGACCTCAATTAGGAGCATAACTTATAGTGAAGGATTGGGTGCCATTGATCTGGTGGAGGATAGTGTGTTGGCTACCTAAAGTAGCCCTAGACTAGCAGTCTTGAAGTGACGAAGATCGCTGAAGATTGGGTAAAAATTGGAGCCTTATGAGTAGTTCTTTGATGGACGAAAGAGGCTACTAGAAGGCAGATTGGAGCTCAGGTATTGGCTAGCCTAGAGAGCAGGTTGGATCAGCCCGTGTACATGCAACAAAAGTGACGTTCAACAGTGTTAGGTGGCAACCCTCCTGGAGTCTCGATGTGTTGTCCTTTGAAGGACTAAGGGGCAGCGAGTGAGCAATACAAAAGTGAAGGACCTCCAGGACAAGATACAACATAGAGTCTGGGTAACATGTTTGTCATTGTATCTTGTATACCATAAATAGTTGTATTATTCAGATTGGTTTAATATAACGAAGATTGGGTTGTACATTATTGTACAGTATTTGTTAAAAATTGTGTATACTTGTGCATATGTGATTTACTGCTTTATATTTTCCGCTGTGAAAAGTGGTTCTTGTCAAGATTCTTGGTTTGGTAGCGTTAGAGATTTTAAGATTCTAACCTAGACCCAAGATCATGGAAATTAAATGGTGAGACTTAGGGGAAGGGTATTGTTAATGAGACCACTGTGTCCTTGACCCCTCTTTCTTACAGTCACCCCAATTTTTACCTTTGGTAAGAGCTCAAGAGGAAGATCTCTCACCTAGATTAGGCATTTAGATTAAAAGTAACCAAGATAATTGCATCCAATTTTAGTTTAAGTGCTTTTCATATTAACATATCTTATTGTTTTACTTGAAAATAGTCATTATACTTGTCATTTATGAATATGTGTTGAATTTGATACTTTGGGTAAGTATTATTTCATTGTGCAAGTAGAATTCTAATTGGTTTCCTTTGCAAGATAGTCTTTCCTTGTATGCTTTGGATTAATAAGTGATCATATATCTTGAAAGCATTTTAATATCTTGCATTGATTTTGCTAACATTTTTCGTTTAATTTTCAGGATTACTTGTGTTTCAATCTGAAGCACCCTATTTTATTTTGAGCAAGTATCATTCATTTTGAACAATATTTTGAAGGCATTGGTTTTACATATGCTTATTATTATCTCATGTGTTGATGGTTATTGAATTTGATTTTAGCTCGTATTGCTCATATTATATTTGCTTGTAATCTAAAAAAAAATAATCGATTGCACTCTAACATCTCCTAGAAACCTCACATCTTTTAACTTAGTTTTTCATATAGGGACCACCCCCCTTAGTTAACCTAAGAGATAGCTTAAACATAGAGAGTTGGGAATAGGTGACAACCCCTTCTCTTAGTTGTGCCACCAACCACACCTTGTGGAGTTAAAGGATTTTCACACTAACTAGTAGGTGTGTGTGACAGGCGGGTCAACACCTTTTGGCGTCGTTGCCGAGGACAAGCCTTCTTGTATTTAGAAAATCGACTAACTTTTCATTTTAGGATATTGAACTTTAGAATTAGATTCTTGCTCAAGTGGCGACTCCATTGGATTCAAATTTTGCAAGAGTTTCTACTAGGAGAAATCCAAGTGGTCTAGTTAGCCCAACTCTTGATCTTGAAAAGGTTTTTAGAGAGAGGTTAAATAGACTTTCTCATAGTAGAACCCTTGCTAATCTTAGGAAAGAGGCTATTTTTGATATTCATTTGCTTTTTCAAGAACAAGTAGTGCCAAGCATCATGCATGATCTTTTTGCTCTTTGTAATGTTACTAACATAAATGGCTATCCTCACAATATCCCTGACAAGGCTATTGAAAAGTAGCCTTCTTTTCAAGGTAACAGTGCCATTAGTGCCGCATCGCATGTCAAAAATTTCAATGTTTGTGTTTTCAAGTGGTGTAACATTGCTAACTATGAGGATGTGAAGATGAGACTTTTTGTTCTCTCTTGAAGAGGATGCTCTTGATTGGTTCCCTGAGCAACCTGCTAACTCATATGACTCCTTACAAGTCATCATAAATGCTCTTTTGGAAATGTTTGGAGAGAAGAAAGAGAATAGACACTTGATCAATGCTATTAGCAATATGAAGGGTGAGAATGAAACCATGGAAGAATTAAACAAGAGATTTAATGATTTGTTGAAAAACATGCGTGCTACTGTTAAACCTCTTGATGAGTTTCTTTTGTGCTCATAAATAGATGCTTTTGATGTTGACACTGTATATGAGTTGACGAGGAAAGAGCCTGCAATTTTGGGTGTAGCTCAAACTGAAGCCTTGAAAATGGAAAGGGCTAGAAAGCAATCGGGAAAGTTTGAAATTCCAGGTTTCAATAGAGGGCCATCAAAATCTAATGACTCTCAAGGGAAGGCCAATGAAGAGAGTACACATGATCCTAGGAAATAATTAACCCAACTCATCATGACTATGGAAACAAATCACACTAAAGAGATGCAAGCCATGCAAAATAGATTGGTGGCCGTGGAAATATCACAAGTGCAAAGATTCCAACCTAGGCCAAATGATAGATGGCAAAAGAATGAGGGCCCTCCACAAGATTATAGGCTTCCAAATCCATTGGAATCCACCAACATGGTAGATTAAATTCCCCCTTTTTGTAGGCCATGTGATGAGTTTCATGAGGAGGCCACATGCCCATATGGGAAGAGAATCATGGCAAGTGGCATGCTAGGAGATGAACATGTAGGAACAAGTGGTCAAATCAGTATGTTCTCCATGGAGAATCAAGTATACACCATTGAAAGAAATCAAGAGATTGGCCATAGGCCTAATAATCTTGGGTTTGACAATATGATTGCAAATTTTGACAAAGTCATTAAGATTTTTGGGGAAAAGCCTACATCTGGACAGATCCTTGCTATGGCAAAACACAAAGGGAAGGGTACCAATGAGGAGGAAATGATTTTTTTTATAAATTTACATCAAGAATATAGGTATGTTTTGGCCCTTTCATATGAGGAGTTAAAAGGATATAGGGAGGATGTTATGGAACATACTATCCCTCTTAAAGATGAGAAATAAATGTTAAGTTAGCCCCCTTGGTGCAAAAGGAGTTGCAAAAGATGCTCCAAGCTGCAACCGTAGCTCACACTAGGCATTCCACATGGTGTTCAACTTGGTTATTGTAAGAAAGAAGAATGGATCAATTAGGCTATGCGTGGATTTTAGAAATCTTAATTTGTCTTGTAAAAAGGATAATTACCCTTTACCTAACATGGAGACTTTATTACAAAGGGTAACCGGATTTGGAATGATGTCTTTATTAGATGGATTATTAAGTTATAACCAAGTCATGGTAAAGAAGGAAGATAGACATAAGACAACATTCAACACACCATGGGGTACTTTTGAATATTTGAGGATGCCTTTTGGATTAACAAATGTTGGAGCAACTTTTCAAAGGGCTATGGACTATGTTTTCAAGGGTCTTTTTGGGAAATTCATTGGGATTTATCAAGATGACTTTATTGTCTCTTTTAAAGATCGAATTTCTCATGTGGGCCATCTAAGGCAAATTTTTGATAGGTGTAGAGAATATGGGATATCCTTAAATCCCACTAAATCTATTTTTGGGATGACTGAGGGGAAGTTGCTTGGTCACATCATTTCGAAGGATGGGATCAAGATTGACCCTGAAAGAGTTGAGGCCATTCAAAAGATTCCTTTGCCTCACAATATTAAATCCCTTCAATCCTTCTTGGGAAAGATCAACTTCCTTAGAAGGTTCATTCCAAATTACGCTGAAATTGCTAAACCCATTCAAACCCTTTTAAAGAAAGATGCTAAGTTTGTTTGGGGAAATGAAGGAAGAAAATGTTTTCAGGAAATTAAGGATTCTATTGTTAAAGCACATGTCCTTGTGAGCCTTGATTATTCAAAGGAATTTTTGATTTTCTCTTTTGCATCTGAAGATACTATTGTTGGAGTGTTGCTTCAAAAGAATAATGAAGGGCATGAACAACCTATTGCTTTTATGAATAGATCCCTTCAAGGGTTTGAGTTGAAGTATAGCACCATGGAAAAGCAGGCTTATGCCTTAGTCAAGTCTCTTAAGCAATTTAGAGTTTATGTGGGATATTCTAGAATAATTGCATTTGTCCCCCACTCTGCTGTGAAAGACATTTTAACTCAAACTGATTGCTTAGGAACTAGAGCTAGGTGGGTCTTAAAGATATAAGAATATTATTTAGATATTAGACCTACCAAGCTAGTGAAGGGCCAAGCATTGGCCAAAATCTTGACTGAGGGGAATGAGAAGGCGTTAGCAATGATTTGTCAAAATGACTTGGAATCAACTTCATTAGAACTTCAAAGGTTAAGCCAACTTGAATGGTATAAAGATATTGTTTATTACTTGCAAAATTTGTCATGTCCTAACCATTTAGTTGGCCATAAAATAAGAGCATTAAGGCTTAGATCAACTAAGTATTGCATTATGAAGGATGGTTTGGGTTGGAGAAATCCAGAGGGGGTGATACTTAGATGTGTTGATGAAGTTGAAGCCAAGAAGCTTCTCACTAAGTTTCATTCAGCATTTTGTGGAGGACATTATGCTGCTAAGACTACTACCCACAAAATCTTGAGAGCTTGTTGTTTTTGGCCTTCCATTTTTTCTGATGTGCACAAGTATGTTAGAGGTTGCCAAGCTTGTCAACTTTTCACTAGGAAGCAAAAGTCAACTTCTTTGCCTCTTCAGCTTGTGGTCATGGAAGCTCCCTTTCAACATTGGGGGCTTGATTTTATGGGGAAATTTAATGAAAATTCAAGTAATGGCTAATCATGGATCTTGACTGCTACTGATTATTTTACTAAATGGGTAGAAGCCATCTCTACAAGACACACCATCGACAAAGTAGTGATGGATTTTCTCGAAGATAAGATTATCACTCATTTTGGTGTCCCTGCCAAGATTACAACTGATAATGCCAAGGCTTTTAGCTCTGCAGAATTCTCATCATTTTGCTTTAAGTATGGTATTTTCTTATTCCATTCTTTAAACTACTATCCTAAGGGTAATGGCTTAGCTGAGTCTAGCAATAAAAAATTGATCACCATCATCAAGGAAGATAGTAGGGGATAACAAAAGGGCATGGGATAATAAAATTAAATATGCTTTGTGGGCTGATATGATTACAAAGAAGAGTTCAATAGGAAAGAGTCCCTTTAAGTTAGTTTATGGCTTGGATGTCACGCTTCCCGTGCACTTGAGGCTACTAACTTACCAACTTCTACATAGTTTTACATCTGAAAAAGATGTTGTGCAAAATAGAATTGACCAAATTGTAGAGTTGGATGAAACTAGGAGAAAAGCCTTTGAAAATTGTTGTAAAAATCAATCTAAGGTAAAATAAATTTTGACAAATCATCTAGGAATAGAAATTTTTCTAATGGTGATATGGTTTTGTTATGGGATCGCAGGAATGAAAAGCCAGATAACCACGGTAAGTTTGGCAGTTTGTGGCTTGGACCATACATTATCAAAGAAGCAGCTGAACATAATTCCTACCATTTGAGCACCTTGGACGGAGAATTGCTTGAGCTACCTGTCATTGGCCAACTACTCAAATTGTTCTACAAAGAGAATATTTGATGCCATGGGGCATCTTTTGTATCATATCTCTAACCTTATCCCTTGTCATTTTTAGTTTCATTTCATGAATAAATTGTCATTTATGCTCTTAGAGTAAATTTCCATTTCTTCATTTCTGTACTTGATTTCATATGATGATATTTTGAATGGATACTGTTGATATATATTTTTTTGTTAGTGGATACAAATTCCAGGTTCTTGCACACGTGACACTATCATTTCCTATCTAGCATGCATCTCCATATGGAGCCAAATATTGACCACTGGAGGGACCCCTGAAGATTATCTGAAGACTCCATGCCCAAGGATGTACCAAATGCTGCTTGTACGATCAAAGATCATCATATTACTAGAGTTTTTCAACTCTACTTTTTCTTCTTATCATTTTTTGTTGTACCTAGATTCCACAAGTCCTACGGGGATGATGTAAAGTGATGTTAGTATGATGAGTTTGAGTCATGTAATAGGCCTAGGTAGCTTGGGACCTTGTCATCAAGTGAGTATTATTCTGGGAGGTTTTTTTCACTTGGTTAATTATCATCTCCTTACAAGGACTTAATAATTAATTGAGATTTTTTCTCCAATCATAACCCCAAAACCGGAGTACGACTTGATAGTGAGGCCTTGGGTGAGTCCTAGTGTCTAGAGTCATTGTATATTACCATACTAGATCACTTGTAAAGTTTCGTGGAATTTGGGTAGGTCTAGGGGGTCATTTTTTAATTTTTAAAATTTCCCATAGGGCAGAAATAGGAATAAAATTTGTATCTAAAATGTAATAAGTGATATCTAGAGAAGTTGTATGGATTATGAGTAATAAAAATTGCATCTCTCACCCTCTACTTCTACTAAGACACATTTTGAGGGGTTAAAATTCTTGACCCTCAAAACCCACTTTCCCTAAGTTTAGTGGAAAATGTGGCAATAAATTAAGCCAACAATTAAATAAATGGAGAAAAATAAATATCCACACATGTCAAATGATGTGGAAATGAGGTGGAAAATTATGGAGGAGTTAAAGTGAAGTTTCAAAGTGATGTGGATGCCTAAAATCAAACAAAAACATATGCTCCAAGAAAATTGAATTTTTAGAGGGGGCTGCATGTTTCCCAAGGAAAAATGCATTTATTATGGAGGGGAATTCAAATTGCCTTAATGAGTCATTTTTTTTGGTGGGCTTTGACTTGGAGTTTCATTGGAGATGAGTGGAGAGTAGTCTCCTACCATTCCACTTCCATATACACTTGTCCCTCCTCAACAACGAGTTAGCTCCTCTCAAAGATTGCATGGGCCTCTTTGGGAAATTCGAATTGCATGGGAGAGCTTTGGGATTGTCATCGTCACACTTGGCATTTGGTTCTTCAATGGGATTTCCACCCATTCTCCTATATAATTGAATCTTGGGCTCTTATATTGTATCTTTTGCAACGAGCTATTGTGCTTGGGGAAGCCTTGCTTCTACGTACTCTTGTTCTTCATTTAAATAAAATGACTTTGGGGTTCATTCATGATTGTTATTCCATTGGAGCATGTGCTTGGTTCATTGATGGTATAATCCTCTCTACTTGTGCCTTAGAGTTGTATTTCATTTGCTCATATGCTTGTATAGAATTGTAGATGTATAGCTATCTTACATTTACAATTGGTTTATGAATATGCTATAGATGTAGACTACCTCTAGTTGTTTTCATATAAATTTCTAGAGTTATCTCACCATTGTTTATTGATTTAATCCATATGAGCTAATGTGTGTTGGAAGTTTTGTAGAGGATCATTATTGAATCAACTAGCAAGCGCGAGTGGAAATCTTCAAGAGACCAACCAACTGTTGGCATTGTTTTCAAGGAGCTTTCATCGTTATTTGAATTTCATAAGTCTAATATTTAGAAGTACTTGTTCTTGCAGGGTTCTCTTTTTACATAATTTATGCATAAGTCAAAATATCAAAAAATCCTTTATATCTTTTGATCTTGTGCTTTCATTTCTTTACCTAGCTAATTAAGAGTTTCTTATACGCTAGACAAGCGATGTGGTCTTTCCTCATCACTTGATTTAGTTTTTGTATTTTGTAGCATTATCACCCACTTACATGCTCTTTTTTTTCACTCTAACTTTCGTTTTAGTTTTGTAGCCCTAACATTATTTCTTGTAGGTCTTCTCAAGCTTCAAGACTCATTCAAGGGAGGTCGTGGGCATTAGGAGAGTTTGTGAAAGAGGCTAGGTTGTGTATCATTTTGGAGCTTGTATTCTCTAATTGTAGAATCTCCTCATCTCTTTCGAGACTCCCTTGAGGGGATTTCCTTCTTGTCTCAAGATCTCACATTGTATTTTCCATCCATCCTTTGGGTAGCCCTCTAAGAGACTCTAACCATCATTGTAAACCATAATATTAAAATTTCTCTTTTGTGGGAGTGTGGGTCCTACCATCCGTATCTCTCCATTTTAAGGAGAGAATTTGTGGTTGGATTAACTTGTTGGCTTTGACATTTCCATTTTTCTTTCACATCATATGCATGCTCTAATTGGGAAGTAACACAAATCGCATTTCCCTTCCTTGAAGTTTGCTACATGCTTTAAGCTTGCACCACTTCTCATTGTTGCTACAAGTCTCAAGTTTACATTTCCATTTGCAAAGCAATTTACTCTTACTTTATGCAAACATTTCTTTCATTTTTTAGCAAACTTTGATACATTTAGCTTGACACTTGTTTAAATAATTCATGTTTTATTGTTATGCCACATTTTCATTTTCGAGTATATTGAAACATTGTGTATTGGACATGTTTATTTTCCAAAGCAACTATTTACTTTCATGTCATGTTAATATTCTTTTCTCAAGTTTAAAGTGCTTTTTGCAAAGCTACTGTCGGCATCAATCTTATCTCAATTAATTTTGCAAGCACATACATTTCAAGTTTCATTTGTTTTAATTTGTTATTGATTCATCTTTCATCTTTAGCAACTCACAATTTTAATTGTTCATGAAACTTATGCATCTTGTGTTTACTTGAGCAACTATACAAGTGATCTTGTGGAGCACATTTACTTGTAGCAATTCTATCTTTTACATAGTACTTGCAAACTCACTTGCATATCATATTATACATTTTATTTTAGTTGCATTTTAAACAAATTAACCTCCAAGCATAAGCTTAGTTGATAGAAATCATAGGAAAAAGATTTTCTTGGAAAATTCTCCCAATTGGGACGAAGCAAGGTAAAGGCGTGTGACCTTGCAGTTATGAAGGTGGCTTGTCCCCTTGTAGGAACGAAGGCACACATTGGCTAGTAAGACTCGGGGGAAGGGTATTGTTAATGACACCACCGTGTCCTCGACCCCTCTTTTTTACAGTCACCCAAATTTTTACCCTTTGGTAAGAGCTCAAGAGGAAGATCTCTCACCTAGATTAGGCATTTAGATTAAAAGTATCCAAGATAATTGCATCCAATTTTAATTTAGGTGCATTTCATATTAATACGTCTTATTGTTTTACTTGCAAATAGTCATTACACTTGTCATTTATGAATATGTGTTGAATTTGATACTTTGGGCAAGTATTATCTCATTGTGCAAGTAGAATTCTAATTGGTTTCTTTTGTAAGATATTCTTTCCTTGTATGCTTTGGATTAATAAGTAATCATATAGCTTGAAAACATTTTAATATCTTGCATTGATTTTGCTAACATCTTTTGTTTCATTTTCAGGATTACTTGTGTTTCAGTTTGAAGCACCTTTTTTTATTTTGAGCAATATTTTGAAGGCACTTGTTTTACATATGCTTATTATTATCTCACGTGTTGATGGTTATTGAAGTTGATTTTAGCTCATATTATATTTGCTTGTAATCTCAAAAAAGTAATCCATTTCACTATAACATCTTCTAGAAACCTCACATTTTTTAACTTAGTTTTCCGTTTAGGGACCACTCGCCTTAGCTAACCTAAGAGATAGCTTAAACGGAGAGAGTTGGGAATAGGTGACAGCCCCTTCTCTTAGTTGTGCCACCAATCACACCTTGTGGTGTTAAAGGCTTTTCTCACTAACTAGTAGGTGTGTGTGGCAGACGGGTCAACACTACCAAAGGTGCTAAGAAAGAAATCGTTGAACCAATGAAGAAAGACAATGGGAATGTGCTTGGACATCCAAGGGACTCTTCTATTGAAATAATTAGCAGGCTACATGACAACAAACTCAAAAAGGGAAGTAACCTTTGGTGAGAGTACAAATTGAAATTATTTTCGGATCATATAATGCTTAAATTTTACACACAATTATCCGGTTAATGACTTAGACAGTATTCACCTGGGTAAACAACCATAAGAGACCCATAAAGAGAACATGGCTTGCTATGCTGCCACATGCATCCAGGTAAATATGAGCATTTCTGGTTTGGGATAATTACCTCAATATAGGATATTGTTGCCTTCCCAAAGGTTGGCGATGTGAAGAGACAATAGTAAATGTTATTGACAGGTAGTAAATGTTTGTTTCAAAAGATGTTCAACCTTGCTTCTGCAACAACCTAAACAAAATGGTATTGACCCTAGTAGAGGTTCTTTGATTACTCATCTTAGATGACTGAGTGTAAAAATTTGAAAAACATCCTATTACTGTAAGGCATACTTATGTTAGAATTGCATTATTTCTGTAACGCTTTTAGAAACTAGAAAGATCCCGTATCCATTGTTCACTCACAATGCAGAATCTTCTAAGTGTTTGAAAATATGAAGTTGGATACATCCTGATGTAACTGACACTGGCTTTTTCAGACATACTGCTTAAAATCTGTAAAAACTGTTTAATTCAGATTTTTTTTATTAAATTGTTATGAAGATACAATATACATTCAATATCAGCAGAATATTCTGCCTGTATAAGAATATAAAATAGGAACTATCTATTATTTTAAAAATTAATCACCCTGTACAAAAAATGACAATTTGGGAAGGATGCTTTGCAAAGATGCTTGTTTCACGCAAGAATGAAGTTCTAAACCTAGAACAAACGCTGATAACCAAGATTCTGAATATGATAGAATAATATGGATTGCAAGTTGTTTGGGAAAATTTGAGGATTTTTGATATCCAACTCCATTGCCATGTTGAGTCATGCAGACACAAGGGAAGCACTGATAAGGTAATGGTTTCAGGATAAGTTTTTCAAACACATTACATGAATGTTTCTGCTTAATAGTTCTCAACATGTTGCTTGATGTAATTCCCCAGTCATTGGGGTAAGATCAACTCAAACTGGGCTTCCTGGTTGAGTAGTTAACCAGAATCCATAGTCTTTGACATTAGCTTATTTACATAAAATGCAAGGAACAAATGTGAGTATTTTCCAACGTCCTGAAGTCAGCTATACAAAGTTCTGATTATGATGATTATTTTAGGCAATGCTAAGTTAATTGCAACTTCATTTCAGTGTTGTGAGGTTTTCTGTCATTTTAATCTTTCTTCTTATTGTTCAAAGTTCAAACTTAGAAGCTTTGCAATTTGATGTTGGCAGGAAAACGTGACCATGAAGGGAAAAAGAATGGAACCATCATGAAGAAACTAGATAAGAGCAATTCAGTCACAGATGTTACGAAGAAAGGAAATGTTACTAGTGCTTCATCACGCCAAACTCCTTTAATTGAATCCTTTTATCCAAAGTTCAAGAAGGAAAAGGTAAATTCAAGCTTGGATGAATGCCCTGTAATTGATCAAAAAGATAGTGAAGAGGATTCTGACGAAATACTCATCTTCAAAAGAAGAAAACGTATGCCTGAAGAAAAGTCAAAAGCATGTTCAATCTCAACACCAGTACCTGAGGTTGAACAAGTAGTGGATAAGGGATTGGGACTGAAACGCCGACACTCAGACAACGATGGTGGCTCTGGTACCTGTGGGAATGATTTTAATGTCATTATCAAATGGAAGGACTGGTATGCATTTGAGGAAGAAGATGATGAAGCAGATGTGGAAGCATTGGTCAATAAAAGGCAGGAGCGAAGAAGACAAGAAAAGATGTTGAAGCATGCCAAAATGCAAACAGGGGACAGCACAGATGTTCCAATGGAGACCACAAGATCTGAAGACTATGATGAAAATGCTGATAATCGCATATTTGAAGCAGGTAGGAATACCTTGTCTCATTCAAACTCAGCTGTCTATAAAACTGCACCAGTAGATGAGATCCACCCACAGATAAGATTGATGCAAACAGATCTTTCCAGATTAGATACTAGCAGCAATACAGGCATGGTAAAGTGTAGTTCAAGCTTAAAGTGTGTCAGTGCAAAACTGAATTGCAGTGCCTTCTGCACTTCAAGCTACAATAAATTGTCACTTTCATCTAATGATGGTAAGAGAATTGAAGTATGTCCTGAAAGAGAGGGTTCTTATCCCAAAGATATTGAAAAGATGGGTTTTCAACCTCCTATCAATAAACCCATCCCTACCAGTCACTTGGAAGTGGCAGCATCTCATGATTTGGTTACAATGGAAAAGTCGAGTGACCACCTATCTAGAGGTTTTTGTGTTAAAGAACAGGCTAAAACATCTACAATGGTTTATAAGAAGGAACTGCTTGATGAGGCTCTGGACTTGGATAGGGTAAATGAAGATTTAATTCAACTGGATGATACACTTGGAGATGATGTTTCTTCCAGGGTGCAATCAATGCAGCACGAGAAAAATATATCCATTAGTAATTCCTTTAGTAAAAATCCCAAGACTCCGAAAGGGGGTAGTAATACATCAGATAACAGCTTAGAAATTTCTGACAGTCTATCTGAGGAAGATTGCCTCGAGAAGTTAGACTCTGCCAACTTTACCGATAAAGAGCATGAAAGAACTAATGATGTTGGGGAAAAAAGGATTGGAACATTTCAATATTGCAATGGAAAGTCCAAGGGAGGACAAAAGGAGAGCAGGCCAAAACAGATTCCCAAATCCAGAGATCAGGGTAATAGTCTTTTGCTGTACCTTCTTTTTGTTTAAAGCTTTTCAGTGTCTCTTTGCATCTGTATTTAAATTTAAAACATTTTTTTTATTATTATTCTTAGCTCTCAACTAGGGCCTTTTGCTCATGTGAATTGTTAAGAGTACAGTAGTATAATAGTATTATTTATGTCTCCTTTGTGTCAAATGTAGTAGTACTAAGTTGGCAAACTTGGTCGTCTTGCATACATTTTTGCATCCTTGGTTCAAATTTGGGCCTTAATTAGTGCTAACTGTTGAAATTTGTAGCTATGGTCGGTCTTCCTAATATTTGTAATATTGAAGAAAAAAAATGAATTGTATTTGCAAAAGAAAATTGTATGAAGGATGTTCTTCATGCTTGCAAGAAAAAGATTTATTTTGTATCCAAAATAAATATATTATAAAGCTCATCAAAGAGCAGGAAAATGAAAATTTTGAATTGGAATTTTACCTCCACAAAGACCAAGTCGACCCTCAAAGTGACAAGTTGGCCTGCTCAAGGGATGTGCCTCTTCGCATGGACAAACCACTATAAATAGAGCCAATTCGTCTCCATCAAGGACAGACTTTGCATGATCTGTTCTGAGGCACAAGTGCAAGTTTTCTAAGGCATAAGTGTGAGATTTTCTGAGGTGCAGGTGCGAGTTTTCTGAGGTAGAAGTGCGAGGTTCCTGAGGCATATGCTCTAAGGCATCTTGTGCACATTCTGAGGCAGAGTTGCAGGACACCTTTAGTCTTTCTTGGAGACCTTGTTGCAGAGAATCTTGTGGACAGAACTGTGAAAGGGCTGGCTTGGTCTTTTGGTGGTTGGTCCGGTTAGTTGATTTTGATGTATCTCTTGTTGCATTGGTTCTCTAAGGAAAAGGTTGGCTGGGTTTTTCCCCATTGTGGGTTTTCCCAGGGTAAAAAGCTCTATGTTCTTTGTGTGGCTGCCTCTTTATGATTCTACTTGCTAATATGCTATATGGTTGATGTCTTCTGTGTAATTATTGAATGATGTAATTAATTAATGAGAATGTGAAAAGATCATAATCATCAAAGATAATTATCAGTCAAGAAGGCCATGTAAAAATTCAACATGGTATCAGAGCTATGGACAAAAGAGCAGCCTTGATCTTGGGAAAACAGGAATCCCTAGTCTGAGCAAGTTATGGAATCATGTTTGAAGTTCAAAATCTAAGGTCAGTAGCTGAAGGTTAAAGTTCTTCTTGCTCCAATGAGAAGGCTGTAATCATAATCCTCTGTTGAAGAATCTCTTATGGTTCCTTAGACCAGATCTCTGTGGCGCCGAAATTTTCAAAAAACAAGATTGAAAGGGTTAAAACTTAGAAGCTAGAAGATCATTATCTGTTCAAAGTTCAAACAAGGACTATTCTTGTGATCATTGTGAAGAAGTGCCTCAATCCAAGCCACATAATTGTTGCTCAGAATTGGAAGACCTCAGGGCTGTTAGGGGAAGGCCGAATAGCCTAAGGCATAGTTTTGAAAAAAATGTCATCAGAAATGCTAACTGTTTGGAAATATTTTTGTGTAGACCAGGTCACAAAGAAGATTACATTCTAAAGCATACCCTGTCCAAGTCTCAGATGTAGAAAGTCCACTAAAATTCTGCCCTGCTCGAATGAACAAATCTGAAACTAACTTGTAACCCGAGACACAAAATTTTCTCTACTCGTTTGCAGGGGAATAGAACAGAATTAAACACAGTCACACGATAGCCAGAAAAACACAAACTTCTAGGGCACCCAACTGGGAAAACCCTCTTCTAGCTGGAGAAATTTTATTGACAAAGTTGAGCAAATAGAATTAATTACAAGGTAAATTTGTTTCACTAGAGAACAAGACTGTTCTCTCTGCTGACACTTAGCTGAAACCTGCTTGCAACAACCCTGTCCTTAGCTCCTAAATCCTTGTGTTGGCCTTGGAAATTCCTCCTCTTTCCTAGCACATACCAGCAAGAAATTTCTTTTCCAAACCCTGCGTATAGGCCTCTCCTTCATGCTCTTCCTAGTTCACACACAAAACTCGTGCTCTCTATTGTCTTGTCTCACCAACTTGTGCTCACTAAACAATGATCAATTTTGTGCCTTCGTCCTCCTTATAAGCTTTTCGACCCATCTAAATTTGACAAAGTTTATTTTTGGAACTTCGACATGTGCTTGACTAGTTAACTAAGTCTAATTGACTCATGCAACTTGTCCTAGCCACAAATAACTTTTGGGACTGGTCACTTGTCCTTTTTCAAAGTAACTCGCACTACGAGACAAATAACTAAGCCTTCAACTATTCACATGAGTAAAACTGCTTTATGGACTCGTCCTGATTTTTAAGAACTCGTCCTAATTTTTAGGAACTCGTTCTAACTTTTAGGAACTTGTGCATGCTAAGGAAACACTGCTTGTGGTCTCTTTGACTAAGGCACAAGTAAAAAAAGACCTTGCTCGCTTTCTTTGCAATGACTAATCGTAGAGCTCTGATCTAGCATTTGAATATACTCGCATAAAATACAGTGGATAGTTGTGGATCACATTGATTTTGTAACGGGCTCGCTCTGAATCTTAGGGGCTCAACTCATAAACCCTAGTTCGCAATGGCTCGCTCTTGGTATGGTTTGTCAATCTTTGTAGTATAACTTCTATGATATTGTCACGCCTTTCTCTGAAGATTGCTTCTATACATGGGTTCGCTCTTTCCCTATCGCATGCATTTGCTGTAGCATGGTTTCGTTCTATTTCTGGGACAGGCTCTATGTCTTATATTCTCTGTAATGGATCTTGCTTTTTCTTGTGGTAATCCACACATATGGCAACATGTTAAAACTTTATGAATCTTGTTTTATGGCATCTCAATCTGGCATTGTATTGTACGGTAGTGTCATTGTATCACACTATGACTCACTATATACTTCTCTCGCATATGGTGTTCAAATAACACATAGTGATATCACTATGATATACAGTGACATTGTTATACTCTGCAGCATCGTATTACTAATGGTTTGCAAAAAATTAGTGGTTTGCGTCTTACTCTGTGGCATGACTTGTGACAATAGCTTTGCCGATTATATAACCATTTTGTGAAGCTTGTTTTATTGCTTGTGGAAGTTCACCATGGCTTGATAACAATTATAGTGGATCGTACTTTTTATGACTCGTATTCAGAGCTCGCATACTTTGTAGATCTAAAACCTGTATTTCCTACATGATCTCACATTTGGATCTCGCAAGGATCATACATTATTCCTATAATTCTATGGCATAATTTATCTCTTTGCAGTGGCATCATTACATGAGACAATGCATTGCTATCATTTCTCGGTGGGTTGAAATTTCATCATGTGACGAAGTCTTGGTATGACGTAATAATATAACATGGACTCCAATTACATTTTGTGGTATACTCGACATCGCATCCTATAGTGGTATCACATCTATGACATTGAATTGGTAGAGGTTTGCATCGTTGACTAACAACATACTCTATGACATCGTATAATACACGACATCATGGCACAATGACATCAAACAGGGACATTATTCTAGCAGCAAATCGCTTTGCGTGATTTGTGGCACACTTCGAGGCGTCGCTAATCTCTGTGAAGGCTACATCATTACTATGACTCATTTCTATCACCAATGGTCTGCTTATCTTGTTTACAACATCTCTTCGATCAATCTATATATATAATATATATATATATATATATATGACAATTGGTGTCATCAAAATTATAATTCAAGAATGGATGGAATACTACAATAAAGCCAACTTGAAGATTGGACCTGAACGAAAGTTTGGAATATATATATATATATGACAATTGTGTCATCAAAATTGTACTTGAGGAATGGATGGAATACTACAATAAAGCCAACCTGAAGATTGGACTTGAAAGAAAGTTTGGAATATGTTACCTTGAGTAAGATTTGTAAACTATGGTTAGTACTCAATCCGAAGATCGGTGAAGCTCGTTCTTGCGTTAAGAAGCTGTCTCTTTTGAATGAAGTTGATCAAGTCCAAAGAAGAAGGTATGGTAAGGTCCCAAAGGTATGTACAATTTTTATGTGCATTTCACGGGTCAAGATTTTCTAAGGTTTTGCAATCGTTCCTTTGCATGTTTTTGAAAATCTTGAGAATCTAGGGTTTGTAGGCCTTTCAAACTTGTGAAGTCTTGAAGACTCTTGGTATTTAGGGTTTCTGAACCCTAGTTCGGATTGAATTGACCTTAGGAGTGAAATCCCTAACCTTAATTAGTTTTTCTCTTTAAGAAAACACTGGCTCTTGTGAAATGGTATCTAGGGTGTGTAGGGCTAAATGTTCTTGGATATTAAAACCCTAGGGTATGTGTTAAATCCTAGCAAGGATTGGATTTAGATAAAGCATAGGGCTTAAAGACAAAACTCTAGGACTAGGTGTCTGTTAAAAGAAAAAACCCTAATAAGGGTTAAATCAAGGAATATATAGGGTTCGTAACTAGAACCCTAGAAGTACGCTTTTGTGAAATCATGGAAACCCTTGATTGACAGGATTGACATCATGCTCTTGTCTTAGTATATTTTTCTTGGTTGTACTTGTTGATGAGAATTGTAGGCACATAATGAAGGTTGTCAAAATTGTGGAAGCAAGATGGGAAGGATGAAAGAACAAATTATAGCAAGATTCGTGTTTGATGATGACTCCCTGATAATGATGAGCATGATGGAAAGAGGGAGCTATAAGAACCCTGATGATATTGAAGCTTCTAGCTGACGAGTTCATTCCAGGAACACATTGATGACTGAATGATGAAGCAAAACCTTGTTGCAATATGAAGATAAAACATGCATAGGAATGATTGACTTTAGAGTTAGCAACTAGCATAATTTGACACCTTGATTTGAGGCCATTATGATTCGGCAAGACTGATACTGATGATTTGTTTGAGATATTATTTGGCTCCCTGGAAAGACATACTGCAGAAGCATATACAAAGGCTGGAAAAATAGCAATTAAGATAATTTGTTGGATGATATTAATGTACCTACAGCTGCATGGTTTAATCATTGAACACATGGATTGTGTGGATAGCACTATTGATGGCTTAGATAAGCATTAGAGCATAATTGATATTGGAAAGCTGATATAACTCTCTGAAGAATATGAGGCATAACTCTGTTATAAAGGAAAGAAGACACGTGTTAGCCGCTGTGAGGAAGCTCGGCTTCCTTGAAGAAGATAGATGTACCAATTAACGATAAAGTTGTATGATGTTTGACGCATTGTTTCAAAAAACGCCCTGGTCGAAACCGAAACAGCTGAGCCAGACTGAGCTAGGGCCTGGCTGGGTCGGCTCGATGGCCAAATCGGTTCGGCCGGTCGGGTTGTTACCGAGCCAGCCGAGTTAGTGATCGACTCGGCCGGCTCGGTGGGCGCAGCCAAAAAGTGTTGTATTTTTGTTTGTTTGTTTGTGGATTTGAGGACCCCAAAGCCCATTCTTTTTTGCCTTTGGATTCTTTGGGGTCCATTTCCATCTCCCAAACCCTATAAAAGCTACCCATCCCCTCTCATTTCCTCACAGTTATCTCATTGCATTTGAGTGAGAGTTTGTGAGGAGTCTGTGAAGAGTTGTGGAGTTTGTTTTTGGAGCAGTAGTGAGGAGTCTTGGGCAAGCATTGGAGCAAGAGTGAGGAGCTTCTTGGGCAGCCATTGGAGCAACATTGATGAGTTGGTTTGTTGGAGCAACTTTGAGGAGACAGTGTGTGCCTAGAGGTATTTTTTTCACTTCTAAAATCTGTTTTTGCTTATTTATTTTTTTGTGCAAATCTGGAAATTGAAAAGAGTGTTTTTTATAAAAGAAATGCTATTTTTTTGTTTCGTTTTCAGAAATTTTCCTTTGATTTCAAAGTCAAAAAATGGCTCCTAAAGTGAAAGATGTTGCTTGGGCATATGCTGAAAATTGAAATGGTTGATAATAAAATGCATTGCAAATTTTGGCATAGAAAAATTAAGGAGGGTCCTGGGGGCATTAATAGGCTGAAACAACACTTGGCAGGGATTAGAGGCCAAATTACTCCATGTGAATCACCACAAATTGGGGAGATCAGGAAGGAATTATTAGATAGTTTTGAGAAGTTTGAGGAAGAAAAAGTTAGTTGAAAAGAAATAGAGGCTAAAATTGGGAGGAAGAGGAGTTTACAAAAAATGATGGCTACCAACCCCCATTTTGATTTTGAGGTTTCTTCTTCTATCCTTTGTACTGATGCATCCAACCCCTTCCACTATGTTCCTCCCTCTTTGGAGTCTTTTCAAGAAAAGTGTAATGGTAAAAACAAAAAGAAGGGTGATATGAATATCAAAAGTTATTTCACTGTCACACCCCAGTGGGCTACAAAAAGAAGGGTGATATGAATATCAAAAGTAGCCAGTAGTACTGGTCAATGGTGACTAGTGATGTTTCACAGTTTACTTTTGTTGTAGAGGCCATTTAGAGCCTCCTTGGTTATGTGTTTTTGTTTTGATCTCTATATCATCATCATGTATGTATTGGACAGTGCACTGGGTGCCATTTTGACATAATGGATATATTCATGAGCCTACTTTGATCATATGTTGTCTTCTCTCTATATTCTAAAGCTTTGTGTTTGGAAGCATGAATGATTAAAATTATGTTTTTTATTAAAAACAAATATTTAATGTATTTTTTACAACGATAGAGTCATTGAAATCAAACTGGTCGAGTCGATACTGAGTCGGAGACGACCCTCAGCCGTTTCCGAATCAGAGTCGGAGTTTTAAAACATTGGTTTGATGAGATTCAGAAAGGTCGAAATTAGATATGATGTGATGTTGTTAGGAGCTAAGAAACCCTGTCATGAAGATGAAATGTAAAAGAAGGTTGAAGATCAAATATCATGTATTGCGAGATAGGAGCCCTTGCAGCTACCACTAAGATCTCTGTAAAAGGACAACTAGCTAATGTATTGATGATGTATGAGACCAACTAAGGATTGTGATGATCTTTCCTTGACTGAGAGGGAGCAGAAATCCCCTACATTTTTGAGGAGTAAAAATCTCCTCCCTGGTTGAGAGGGAGTGATGATGGACACCATATTCTCCATATGTGTCATGCACTAGGCTGAGACTAAGTGCGTATGTCTAGTGTATCACATTGGGAGGGAGAATGGAGGTTTGGATAAGCATCTAAGATTGGTACTCCTTGAGGATTGAGAATCCAAGATGAGAATAGTCCTAGAAGGACATACCTAGCGAACATTTGGATGGGGTATGTTCCTTGAGAGGCTATGTTGGTGTCCATATGTATGCCACCCAGCATTGTGCTCTAATCTTGTGGAGAGTTAAAGCTTGTTAGTCAAAAGGCCCTACTATGTTGCTATTTGACAATGCTGGTTATGATGTTGATGCTTAAAGATGGCTTATCAATTTGACTCTTCTTATAAGAATATTTCAATTTGAGAGTACCCTTGTACCGATTGTGGAATTATGAATACCTCCCTAGTTAAGAGGGAGTGTTGGAAAACGTAACTAGTTTCGGTCTTCTTAATGATCTTTGTACTTATGTCATTATGTATTTTATATAAAAAGCAAAAAGAAGAAAAATAAATTTATTTTTTAAGCATGAGTTTCATGCTCAAATTAAAATTATTAATTAATTGAAGCATGTTCTTTATGCTCATTATTATTTGTATCGGTCAAAGTCAAAGGCTTATTTATAGTCTGGAAAAAGAATTTTAAAAGATGTAACTTTGGGTCAAAAACCCCTCAAGAAGCCAAGTCGGCCCTGCTTGTCAAGTCAGCCCTGCCCCAAAAGACATGTCTATTTGAACCCCTTTGGATAATATAAATAGAGGGTGAGTTGAGCTCATTTAGACACACAATTCACTTGATCTGTTTTGAAATTTCACAGAAGAAGAGGAGGGCAAAAAGTTTGAAATTGAAGAAGGGTTTTCTTGAAGTCCGATTTGTGGAAGTGCTGCCTTATCACATCTCTTGTTGAAGATTTGTTGCTGGTCTCTTGTTGATGGACTTGTTGTATAAAAAGGAGGGTTTTACTTGGCATCTAGAGGGTTGGAGTTTATTTATGGTCACAAGTCTTGGTTACCTGACTTTGAACTGATTCTATAAGAAGATAATTTTTTCTGGGTTTTCCCCTTGGAGGGGTTTTTCCCTGGCCTGGAGCCTATATCTTGTGTTCATTTCTCTCTTGTGATCTTCATGTTTATATTTTGATAATGGTTTTATGAAAGAAACATAATAATGATTAATGGGAAGCCAACAAAATTCACAAGCAGTTATCAAAGAAAGAGAACTCTAACGTAATTCATATGCATCTCGATTCCTGAACACTTTTCCATCACGCTCTGCGAGTCCATCACTTTAGTCATAAGTGCCATGTACCGTGTGTACCTCTGTGGCTGCTTCTTCTGGCTGAATGTGATACTCGAAGATCCAACTCTCTCCTGATATCCCTTAAACAAATCCTTTGTCCGCTTGGCTTGAACTCTCCCAATACTGGGAGTTATTGACTGAGTGGCTGCTTCCACTCGCCCTGGGCTATGCTCTTCATCATCCTTCTTGTCGGCCTAACTGCCAACTAGCTTAGACTAAAACTGAAATACTTGTTGAGGCTCCATCTTGAGTAGCTTCTTCTGAGGTACTCTAATCCTCTCTTGCTCTAAGGTCTCCCTCTAAGTTCTACTCTCCTTAACCATTACTTCACTACTTTGAGCTCTCTCGCGTGGAAATTGCAGCTCTAGCTATGCCGGTTCGATCCCCACGACTTATCCTTCAGGCACTAGAGATAGGAGCGGAAAAATCCTTCGATTACTGCGCTAAACAGAATGAAAACTCTTGCAGCGTAGAAATTATGACACCCAGAAAAAATTTCCAGGTTCCTAGAGAGCTATTTCGAAATGAAGCAAAATTTTTCAGATAATGAAAAATTATTTCGAAAAATACCTAAGCTCTGATACCATAATCAATGAATGAATTGAATTGATTTACATGAGCAAAATGAAGCTCAATAAGTAATACATAGATAGTTACAGAAATATAAACATCAAGTTTCTATTAGGAAATAGAAACACCCAGTTTCTTCTAAGAAACTGCTAAAAAGATAAAAAATAGAAACAACTAATAAGAATGAGCATTAATCACTAAATAACATTATTCTAATATCTATGTCTTTGTAATACTTTTTGTGGAATCTGAATTCTCTGTGAATATGCACACTACAAGAAGGCTGTGATCTATGAAAAATGCGAGCTCTGAGATACGTTGGCACGTTGTTTTGTGGACAGACCTATAACACTTCGTTTTGAATCTCCTTGCTGGACCAAAAGACTGTGGATGGGACCGAAATTAGGTGGATTAACTCTGTAATCTAAAGGCCGAGACCTCGTAGCTAATTGTTGTGACATAACAGATCTGGTAATGAATTAAGGTACTGTGATATATCTCTTTGAAAGAAGAACCATGATCCAAAGAAATCCAAAACTCTGTGGAAACACCCCTTTAAAGCATTTGACGCTCACTAAGAATACAATTGGAAACATAAACATCCGAGGCTACTAAAAGATTGAGAGGAAATTTTGTGAATTCTGTGACACTATCTTCTATACACAAAGCCCTGAAATACATAGTTCTATGGTTATAAGAGAGAACCCGTGCGACGTTATGCCATAATATATGTTAACTATAGAAGTTTGTTGACCTTTGAAGTTGACCATATTACAGTGAATGACAAACATGTGACATTTTGTTTTGAAGATCACTAAAAAGTTTGGGGTATCTATTGGAAGGAATTGAAATTTTGTAAACAGAGACCAAACTATTCTGACCACGAGGATCGTACCTCTGAAAACGAATCAAATCATCAATGTAATGCCAAACCCAAAAGATCCAGTTGTAGTAAGGACTGTGATAAGAAAACTGAAGGTGCATAAAGTTCATCTCTGTGGCAACACTTTTCATTATGACAACACCTTCCTATGACATTCAAGCTTATTGTGGTAACATACCTCTGAGATTTCTGAGTTTACTATAAAACTATTGCTATCCCTGTGGACGAGGTATCTAGAAGACAGAATTATGACATCTCTCTTGAAGACCGAATCCTTATAGAATTCATCTCTATGGTTCGTATCCTGGTTTGAAGATTGAGACATTGGGAGCTCTATGGAAGAACTGTGACATGATATTTGAAGCTTATCTCTGTGACACTAGTACATGAAGTAGTCACGCTACCAAGATTTCCTTTTTATAAATAAAAGAAAGAAGAATTACATCAACAAGGTCGACCTATCTTATTTACTGAAGTTTGCAAGATCTGAAGTATCTCTGGTGGAAGAAAAGACACATGTCAATTGAAGGGAGAAGTCAAAGACCGATCTTTGCGAGGATGAACATGTAAAGTTAAAAGATGTACGCATAAACTATGTTGATTTGCAATCAATGATCTATGTCAATAGTAGTGATGCCATGATAGTGATCTCTTGAAAGATAGTAATGTATCATAGAAAAAGTATGTGTAGATATATTTGAAATATCATTGATATATTAGCATTTGAAGTCTTTCCTTGTATATAAAGACTAGGATATTGATTGAAATGAATATAGAGAGCTTGCTAATGACATCTCTAGGGTTTGTATATATATATATAACTTGCAATTTGTAAGCTGACAGGTCTTTGGCATCGAGGGTTTGTAAAGTCTAGCAAAATTTGGACTAAGAAGAAGCCTAGGAACAAAACCTTATTTAATCGTGTCTGGTGTAAGAAGATCTAATCCTTGATGATGACATAAATTACGTCATGCTAATGTGAGAATAAGGTTGGTGAATAGGTCCAACATTAAGAGGGAACTAACCTTCCTCAAAAGATAAATACTCTACATCTCCTATTGTCATTGTACTTTTCATTTTGTTCTTTCATAGTTTTCTAATAAAGCTTGCAAGTCAAGACAAGAACTATCTAAACTTGACTAACAGATGGAAGAATTGGAAGAATGTAGCAAAGCACGAAGATTTTGAAGAGGGAGAAAGCTGTTTGAAGTATGCATCGAAGAAGTAAATGGTCAGCATGACAACAAGACTTAATAAACAGGGTAGAAGTTCACCTACCTCAGCTGAAAAGAGGGAAATTTTAGATCTTGGATGGATACAACACTACTTAAAGTTTGGCAGAAAATCCCGAAAAGCTTATGATAAAAAAGACAAGATGACAGATCTATGGAAACACCTTTAAGCAAGAAGTTGAAGAACTTTGATATTCTACTGATAGTTTATTGGTTGATAGTACTGAGGATGATACTACTAATGGTTGAAATTGATATGATACTTTGGAAGAACATGAACCAAGATTTTGTTACAATGTGAAAGAAGGAGATTAGTTGTGAAGAAGTTTGGCTCCATAAAATGCTGTGATGGACTATTTGATGGCACGTTGGATTCAATATGAATATTGTTAGAAAACCAGGAAGGTTGAAGCTCGTTATGATGTGATGCAGATAGGAGCTGATATGCTACAACAAGATCTCCACGGAAGAACATGTTGCTGATGTATGGGAAGTATGAGTACCTCGACACAAGCTTGGGCTTGTAGTTATTTCCTCCTTGTTTGAGAGGGAGTGAGGATCTTGTCTCTAGTTGAGAGGGAGTGAGGGTGGACACCGTATTCTCCACGTGTCATGTACTATGGCCATGATTAACAACCGTAAGCCTAGTAGAGGCACTCGTAAGCAGTGTTTTTAAAACCGGAACCGGTGACTAGACCGGTCCACCTAATGAACGGGTTTACCGACTGGAACCGGTCTAACCGAGACTGGTTTGTTCTAAACGAACCAGCTTTAAAAAAATACATTAAATAATTAATTTTTAATGAAACAAAACTATTTTTAAGATTTAAAATCATTATTCCAAGCCCATAGAGACAAAATATGCAAAGTTTGCTCATTTATATGCCATGTAAAGGTGAATATATCAAAATGGCACCGAGTGCAATACATATCATCGACAAAATAGCAAAATATATAAGCAATGAGGCTCTAAATGGCCTATAAAGTCCAAAAACAATGCTGCAAGCTATGAGGCCATTGGCCTACTACAAGTCTACAGTGTACCCATGATCAATCATCAAGTTCATCACCACTATCAGCCATAGGATCATCATTAGGAGCTACATAGACATCATCTGGTTCAGAGTCTGAGGATGCCTCAGCCTAATCTGCAACCTTAGTATCAATGCCACCAATAACAATAGAAGTGAACCTAATGGAAGCACGAGTTTGTCGACCTGCACGACTAGTGCCTTCCATTGGTTCTTTGCCTTTCCTTGATGCTGCTACTGATTCTGGTTTTGATGCCGCCACATAATCTGCTTCATCCCCCACTAAAGCCATGTTGATATCAAAATCAGCCTCAAACACAAGATCTTCAGTCTCCTCCACCCATTCTGATGTTGGATCAATATCGTCCAACGCAATGGGATCTAGATCAGGTGTTTTGCTCATAATTTGGTTCCTCCTTAGTCGAAGGTTGTATTGCACGAAAACAAGATCATTTAACCGTTTTTGTTCCAAACGATTTCTCTTCTTTGTGTGTATGCACTCAAAAACAGACCAATTGCGCTCACAACCTGAAGCACTGCAAGTTTGATTGAGGGCTCTAATTGCAAACCTTTGCAATTGAGGACACTGGCCACCAAATGACTCCCACCAATGTGCTGCAAAGAAAAAGACATTAATTAGTAACTTAGTTTATAATTTGAATTGTAAAGAACGTAAACAATTTTAAC
>APFE030599406.1:217816-271072 GCA_000404065.3 Pinus taeda
ATCTCTTGCCATCTTTGCCAAGTTTTTGCCAAAAGTACCACCTGCCATAGTGAAAACAGTAAGTTGTCTATGTATTTCCAACTGGTCTGCATGGCTAGGGCCCATGCGCTCCAAGCAATCAATCAATCCAGCTCTGACCTCCCCATCATGCAGATCTCCTAGCCGATTTTTATAATGATCTTTGGGTTCAAAAAATACCCAGCTGCATGTATAGGACCATGGAGTTGATTGTTCCATCTGTTATCAATGATCTCCCATATACAGCCATATTTAGCTAACCTGTCCTTGTAAGCTGCTCGTATCTGCTCCTTTGCCTGATCCATAGCCTCATAAATGTAGCCCATGGCCAATTTTTCCCCATCCACCATCCTTAGCACCTTAACAAGGGGCTTGGAATTTTCACATGCTCTACAGACCTTTTCCAAAAATAAGTGTCTAACACTTTCTTTTTGGTGTCTTTTCCATCTGGTCTACGAGCCCACCAAGATTTAGACCATTCTTCAGAGGAAAACATTTTCTGCAAGTTTTTATGTTGACCATTGAGACATTGCAACGTGAGGAAGTGAGTTGCAAATCTCATAATTGCAGGCTTAACAAGCTCTTTGCCCCCAGTTTTTTTCCTCATTAGGCTCAATACCCATGAGTGGCTGTAAATGTATTTTGTAATGCATTTGGCATGCTCTATAGTGTTTTTTACCTACTCCACTTTGCCTATATCCTCAAGCATGAGGTCTATGCAATGTGTAGCACGTGGAGTCCAAAATATGGTCTTATATGGTCTCAAGCATCTTTCTAGCAAGAACATAGTTTGAGGCATTATCGGTGATGACCTGCACAACATGCTGCTCCCCAACTTCTTGAATAATGTTATCCAAAAGCTCAAATAGAAGGGCTGCATCCTTCACCTTATTAGATGCATCAACTGATTTAAAAAACATGGTTCCTTGAGGGCAAGAAACAAGGAAATTAATGATAGTGCGGTTCTTTCCATCGGTCCATCCATCTAACATGATGGAACAACCTGTTTTGAGCCATGAATCTTTAGACTCAACCAAATACTCATCAATGGAAGATATCACTTTTTGCAAAAGAGCTCCCCTCAATTCATGCAGACTAGGGCCTTTGAAGCCTTTTCCTGCTGCTGTAATAGATTCCCACATAGCTTGGTAATAAGGTGAGCGAGCAACATTAAATGGGATATCTGAATCATACCACCATCTAGCAATGTATTAATGAGAAGTTTCTTTGCATTGTCTTTTCCGATGTTGATCCAAAGTGGGTTGAGAACTTGGCTGGGAGGAAGTGGGATTAGAAAAGGCAATGTTGGCAGAAGATGAGAAATAACTTTGGATGTTTGTTCTCTTTGTTCCTTTTGATGGTTGGCCAAAAGAAGGATGAATATAGTGAAAGGGGTCATTGGTGGAAGGGATAGAAGAGGAGTCTTGAATCTCATAATCATCATACCCACTTCTCTCATGGCTTCTAATAATTCCCTCTTCCTTGCAATGTCATCTTGGATGGCCTTCTCCCTAGCCTTATCCTCATAAAACTTTTCAAGTTTGGAAATTTATTCTGCCCTAATAGGACCTAATAGTGCATTTGGTGCATCACATGGCTTTACTTGGCCTCTTATCCCAGCCAAGTGTTGTTTCAACCTAATAATACCCCCACCTCCAATAGATTTATGGCATAATTTGCATATCATTTTTGCATCAATTACATCACAATGAGCCCATGCACTGTCCTTTCCTTTTGGAGCCATGTTTGCTTGAAATAATAACAATTTGCAAAGAAATCTACCATTTAAAAAAAAATTGCAGCTAAGCAACATGGAAAACCAAAGCTAAATGTAGGAAAACAAATGCACATGCAAGCTACAAGATTTGATAGCATAGAGCTAGAGAGTTGATAGCATAGATGATATAAGTGAGAAGTTTTTAAATTTATAAGACATAAAAAAATTTAATTCATGGACAACAGTCAAATGAGGAATTTTCAAGTGAAAATCCTTACTTGGAAATGCAAACTAGCTTCCTTAGCCTCCTCTTGAAGATGGCAACTCCACTGATAGCTACAAACTATCTCCAAAATAGCTCCAACTCCAACTCCAACTCCAAGAAGACTACTCCAGCAAAAACTCAACACTCTCCAAGCTCACAAACAAACTCACAAACACTCACAAACACTCACAAACACTCCAAATCAGACGTGTGAGACAAATGAGAGTGAGAAGGGCCTATTAAAGGCTTGGAGAGGGTGTTTTGGGAGGGAAAGCACCCTTAGTTTCCCTCCAAAACCCCTAAAACACACTCAAAAAGTCGTTGACTGGGCTCACGGTGGGCTTGCCTCCTAACCGGTCGGTTTAGGACGGAATCGGCCGGTTTGTATCAAACTAGTCGGTTCCGTCCTAAACTGGCCGGTTAGGACTGGTTAGCTGCAATTTTCGACGAAGGAGGGTGTCTGACCAGGTTTTTTGACCAGTTTCAACCGGTGGGCCTGCTAACCGGCTGATTAGACTGGTAACCGGTTAGCAAGGCCGGTTTTGAATACATGGCTCGTAAGGGGAATGGTGATAAGCATCTAGGACCGGTATTCTTTAAGGATTTGTACTTAATCCAAGATAAAAATAGTCTTGAGGACTAATATTTCCTGGTGTCAAATATTGTTACAATGGATTAAGAAATAGTCCTTTGAGGACATACCTGGTGAACATCTGGATGGGGTGTGTGCTTGAGAGGTGGTGGTATCCAAATTTATGCCTCCCAACATTATGCCTTGATCTAGTGGGGAGATAGAGCTTAGTAGTCAAGGCCTTGCTAGTTTGACAATGTTAGCTATGATGATGTAAATCATCATTGATGCTTATCAATCCAGATCCTTTCTTATATGAATATTTCAACTTAAGAGTATCTCGTTGTTTCATTATGAATACCTCCCTAGTTAAGAGGGCATGTTGAAAAATGTAACTAGTGTCGATCTTCATAATGTAGTAAAATGAAATTTTTATCATTGATATATTTGTCACTATTATTTTATTTTTAGTCAAAGCATGTTCTTCATGCTTATAGAGTCAAAAAGAGTTAAAACAAAATTATTTTGAGTCAAAAGAATTTGTATTTGAGTCACGTCCCATTTAGACATTTGAATGAAAAAGAAGTCGGCCCTCCTTACAACAAGTTGGCTTGGGGCTCCAAGAGCCACATATTTGACCCTCCTAGACAACTATATATAAGAGGCATTTCTACCCATTTGGAGATCATTCATACACATACAAGAAGTACATCTAAAGCATACAAAGAAGGACTAAAAGCATAAATCAAAGGAGAGAGAATTGAAGTCGAAGATATTTTTGTGCTTAACTAATTTCAGACTTGAGGGACAAACTTTTTGTTCTACTACAGAACCGAAATTTTAGGGCCGAAATTTCAGGAGTTGGCCAGATTTGGGATAGTTTGATCATGTTAGACTTTGACATTGGAGGTGACTTGGAGGAGGGTTTGACTTGATATTTTGGTGGTAATTTTGGATCTTGTCTTCATCTTGGTCTTGGATATCTCATTTTGATCTAATTCTATAAGAGAAGGATTGTTTGTGTTTTCCCCCTTGTGGGGTTTTGCCCTGACTTGGAGTCTAATTTCTGGTATTCTTTGTCTCTTTGTAATCTTTTTGTTTTGAACATTTGTATAATTGCTTGATGAAGAGAACATAATAAGTAATAAGAAAACATATAACATTCACAAGTAATTATCAAGAAGAGAAATCAAGTCTAAGCTATCTACCACTTGGTTTCTCAACAATACAACGTAAACTCAACATTTTGAGGCCATGTTATGAGAAATGGGAAATGCAAAATGAAGTGGGAAACTGATACTGCAAGGAAATGAAAATGCTTAGGTTTTTCTACAAGAAATGTTTTATATAAGATAAAATAAGATAATTATATTATATTAATGTCCATGATTGACCAAAAAATTAGGTTAGGAGGACTCAAATAGTAATAACATAGTGCGAAATTCCCAATCATTATGAAATGAGCTTGATTACTAAATGATAGAACTCTAGATATGGTTGAGACGAAGATACACACAATAACGCTATTATATTAAGCAAAAACTTCACACTATTTCAATGAGATTCACCTCTCTTATATAGAGTTTGAGAGGTTCTATTTGTCCAAAACCTTACTCTATTCATAACTAGGAAAAGACCATCTTATAGAGTAAGTAACTAAGATGACATACACACAAGTCTTATATTCGAGCACCCTCTTTTAAGGTTTACAATATTGAAAATGAAACTCACTTAAAGTAAACACAGTTCAATTTTAAACACATCCACTCAAAACTAAAGTAATTGAAAGTAAACACACTCCAAGTGCAAACACATTTAAGTGCTTCTTTCAAAATAGTACTTCAACCAAAATACTCCCTTATGATGCTCCCCGTTCCTCCAAAGGGTATAATCTCAGAAAGGCAAAAATATTTTCTTATTCTTGATAATTACTTTTGATGTTCTTGATTTGTTATAACGTTTCTTTATATCTTCTTTCTTTTAGTTCATTAAGCAGTTACCAAAGCAATAGCACATAAAACAATGGACACCAAATGTAGGCTCACAGCCAGGGAAAAACCCCTCTCTAAGGGAAAACCTAGTCAATAATTCTTCTTTCAATAGTTTTCCGGAGATATTCCAAGACTCTTGACCTTGACACAAACTTTCCTTCACACCAAGTCAACCTTCTTCCCTACTTGTAGATGATCCTTCTTGACCTAGCAGTAGTAGCAGCAACAACACTTTCTTAGACCCAACAACTTCGATCTTGCCTTGGAGACTTCTATCTTCACTGAAAGGCTTCAATTTTCACTCAGAACCTTCAATCTTGGCCCAATACAGCTTCTTGAGGTGGTAGAATCATTTGGAAATTGGCTACAGCATCAACACGACAACTGGCTATGACATCATACAACAACTGGGTACGACATCGGCAAGAGAACTTCAATCTTCCAAATTAGGGCACGATACAGAGAGATAGTTGCACCAAAGGTTCGATTTTCCCTTTCTCTTTCTCCTAGACCAAACTCACACTTCCTTCTCCTCCTCCTTCTATTTTGCACTTCTTCCGGCTTCAAGAGATATCGAACTTCCTTGTGAGAGAGAGTGCTTCAAATGGAATTCAAATGGCTTCATTTATAGCCCTTTGGTGAGGTCGAATAACCTCCTTTTTGGCCGACTTGGTGTGGAGACAACATAATTCATATTTGACTCAATACTTAACCTTTTTACATGATTCAAAAGCCCAAGAAGGGTCTCTTTAAAAGTACAATGACTCTATTGACTTAGAATAAATCCTAGAAGTCCTCAATGGGGGCTTTGACATAAACATGATGACCTAAGCATGAAACCCATGCTTTAATAAGTCATAATAATAAAATGAAAATTCTTTTATTTATTCTTTTGACAAGTACATTACATGATGACTCAAATACATTAATGAAAATTGAACGTAGTTACATTTTCGAACACTCCCTCTTAACTAGGGAGGTATTCATCAAATATAAGTACAAGGAAGATCTCAACTATATGAACCATGAAGAAATTTAGGCACCGTGATGCCATGGACTAGATTCCTGACTAGGGAAATCTATCCAAGTGGGAATAAGATGGACTCAATCTTTCAACCTCTCTAGGTACCATCAGGCTTACTTACTAACCATCAACCCAGGGACCTAGGTGCGTATTCATGGTTAGAGCTCTATGATCCATGCCACCCTCCTTACTTCGGGACCTAGACATCAACACAGAGTGTCGGCTAGATGTCTTCCCAGGCAATGCTTCACTCACAAAGCCTCAACACTCCTTGATCCAGTGGATCAAGGATGACCAATCTCTCCCAATCAAACGGATTGGTAACCAACATGCTATCAAAGCCTTTGAGAGATTCACTTGTACATACTACAAACACAACCCCAATCAATAATATGCTTTCATATGTACATAATTAAATACAAACCTCTGGGGTTCTTTCAGACAACTTGATGTTGCTTCTCAACTTTTCATAGTAGGACTATCAACTGAATCTCTGACAGAAGATTCCTCAATCATACACTTTCCTTTCCTACTTCTCACGTAGCAACATATCGTCCAAAATTCATTCTTCAATCAAAACCAAGCTATACTCTCCCTCTTGACCAAGAAGCATCTCTTTATCCGGATTCCCTCTTAATCTCAGGGAAATCAACTTCTTCTTTTCGTCATCGGAGAGTCTTTCGTGGCTTCCAACCATTTCATCATAGTTATGATCATCCCCATCATGCTTATCACATCAACGAACATCTTCACCGTATTGAAGATTGTGTACCTGCACAACTTAGATAGCAAGTACAACCAAATCTATAGAAGCACGGAGTTAGCCATATCAGAATTATAAAAGCATTTCAACCTTACATATATCAGATACCCAAACTTAAACAAGAGACACATATTTTTCAACATTTTGCTAGGGACTTTGCCATAAACCCTAGACTACATAACAACTTTCATTCCATCTAGGGTTTCAATGTTTCTTTCAAAGGTGTGACATACTCCACTACAACATATAGCAAACCCTAGAAACAATTCAAGCAAATATAGATCTACAACACATCCAACAACTTTCAGAATTCATATGTTAGACTTTCCACTAGGGTTTCGTACAAATCCTAGATTTCATACAAAAGAATCAATCAAAACCAATCATAGCTTAGTCATTAACATGACCAACTTCCACTAGGGTTAGTTGCAAACCCTAGATTTTTCAATTAAACATCAATCCCAACTAAAACTAAGATTTCATTATTCTTACACAAATCTCAAATCATCACATTATCATCATACATCATAGATTTTTACTTCTACTAAGGCTCAACTCCAAAACCCTAGAATTTTACAACTACTATCATCCTAGAAAGACAAACTTTGACTAGGGCTTAGTTCCAAACCCTAGAATCCATGACCACCGACAAATAGGTCAGCTCATACATCTAGGACTTCATCATCATGCATAGGCATTTCATATCATGTGTTAGTCAAACCCAACTTCACAAAGATCAATAAGAGTTAGACATACAACAAACTTGATTAGACTAGGGTTTGATCAGACAAACACACACATACCAAGGAAATCGTTTCTAAGACATTATAAGGGTCTCGCTTACACATTCCACCAAACCTTAATGAGTTAGGGTTTCAATATAGGAACATAGCAAACCCAAGATTACCGATATTCCAAAGGTTCGGGATTTTAGACTTTATCATTCAACTCTAACAAGTTAGGTTTTTCTGATCATACCAAAATCCTAAACATGAAATCATCAATAAAAACTTCAAATAGCATTTCTTAATATCCCTAAGCAATTTAGGGTTTCAAACATTCACATTAGCATACCCTTAGGTTAGGGTTTTCCAAAGAACTTGTCTAGGGTTCTATTAAATCAGTGAAGAATAGGAGTGGTATAGATTTATCAAGTGATGGATCACCCAAAATAAGAATCAATATGTTTCACTATAGCTAGTTGCAACAATGTTAGTAATAGATTGTCAAATGAATAAACATTTATTATAAAGAAATCAATGTTTTAAAGCATACATTTGCTCCTTGACAAACCTTGTCTTGAGAGGTCCTCTTTCATACTCCTTGAGAATATAGTAGATGTTTTCCTAATCAAGACAATAGAGGGAGAATGATGATTAGTATTTAATATAATCAAAACTAAATGAGTACATGAAGCCAAAAATTGAAAGGAAATGAGATACTTATCTTTGGGAGTTGTTGGGGGCTCCCTCCAAAGCTTGAGGGATACCTATAAACTTATAAAACAAAAGAAAAAGTCTTTTCCAAAAACGTGTTAAAACTTATAAATTCTAAGCATAAAAAATACAAAATAGAATATCTAGGACTAGAAGCAAAGGATTTAATAATGTAATTCCCTTATATCAGATTCTTCAGGTTTGACTTTCTTTGGATCTTCTTCTTCAACAATGTTAGCATGATCTTTATCTCTCTTCTTATTCTTTGGATTGTCGGGACAATCACTCTTGTAGTGACCCTTTTTATGACATTGATAGCATTCTACCTTGGACATGTCTACTTTCTTCCTTGGTCCTTTCGACTTCTTTCCTTTGTGTTGAGCAGTGTAGGAATTAGATACTCCTTCACGATTGGCAACTAGAGATATCCTCAATTCTTCTTGATTGCAGGCAGTCCATAGTTCTTCAAAAGTGGGAGCTTCCTTCCAACTGTTAAGTCTTGCAGCAAATGCACCCCAAGTTGGTGGCAATCCTAATAGAGCGGTGATCATGAGTTCTTTGTTTGGAACAATTTCATCAATGGGCAAAATATCATCTCTGATTCTTGCTATCTTTACAAAGGAGGCCACTATATCTTCTTTAGTCATCTTTGTGGTCCTTAGTTCTTTCTTCAAGCTTGCCACTTGACTAATGTTCTTAATAATGAATAATTTTGACAAGGCTTCATACATTTCCTGAGCATGATTGATATTGGCTATAAATGGGACAAGGTTGTCCTTTATTCCTTCTACCATTAGAGTCATGGCCACCAATTCTAATTCTTTGAACTTTACATTGTTAGCATCACTAGTGTCATCTGTAGGCTTCTCTACTTTTCCTTTGACCAAGTCAAGTACTTTGTTCTTTTCAAGGATGAGGTCAATTCTCTTCTTCCAAGATCTATAATTTGAGGCTCCTTCAAGTTTGTTCTCTCCCTTGATTGTGTTAGACATCTTCCTTGAATATAGTAGACTCCTTCCCTGAGATAATCCTTTTGAATGGTTCCTTGAACAAGTGCTTGAGATTGCCTTTTTCTTCTTTCTTCACCAAAGCTCTGATACCATGTTAGAAATCAGAAAGGTAGAAAGATGTTCTTGATTTGTTATTATGTTTCTTTATATCTTCTTTCTTTTAGTTCATCTAGCAATTACCAAAGCAATAACACATAAAACAATGGACACTAGATGTAGGCTCACAGCCAGGGAAAAACCCCTCTCTAGGGGAAAACTTAGTCAGTAATTCTTCCTTCAATAGTTTTTTGAAGATACTCCAAGACTCTTGACCTTGACACAAACTTTCCCCACACCAAGTCAACCTTCTTCCTTACTTGCAGATGGTCCTTCTTGACGTAGCAGCTGTAGCAGTAGCGACAACATTTTCTTCGACCCAGCAACTTCGATCTTGCCTTAGAGACTTCGATCTTCACTCAAAACCTTCGATCTTGGCCCAATATAGCTTCTTGAGGTGGCAACATCACATGACAACTGGCTACGACATCAACATGACAACTGGCTACGACATCAACACGACAACTGGCTATGACATCAACAAGAGAACTTCGATCTTCCAAACTAGGGCACGAGAGAGAGATAGTTGCACCAAAGGTTCGATTTTCCCTTTCTCTTTCTCCTAGACCAAACTCGCGCTTCTTTCGGCTTCAAGAGAATCGAGATATCGAACTTGCTTGTGAGAGAGAGTGCTTCAAATGGAATTCAAATGGCTTCATTTATAGCCCTTTGGTGAGGTCGAATAGCCTCCTTTGAGGCTGACTTGATCATCTTAAGGTCGACTTGGTGTGGAGACAACATAATTCATATTTGACTCAATACTTAACTCTTTACATGATTCAAAAGCCCAAGAAGGGTCTTTGTAAAAGTACAATGATTCTATTGAATCAGAATAAATCCTTGAAGTCCTCAATGGGGACTTTGACCTAAAACATGATGACCCAAGCATGAAACCCATGCTTTAATAAGTCATAATACTAATAATAAAAATTATTTTCTTTATTCTTTTGACAAGTACATTACACAATGACTCAAATACATTAATGAAGACCTAACCTAGTTACATTTTCCAACATAATCTCCTAGCTGCAATCCAAGTTTGCAACATCATTAGACATCATTTACACATGAAATGCTTCATAACCCTCATAAAGGTAGGATACCAAACTTCCAAATCTTAGATCTCCCCATAACTATATAACAACAATCCCCAGATGTCTCATAAACCCAATGCGATATAGTTTCTTAACTAGTCCACAACCATCTTGGGCTATTGAACACCTTTCTCTCCTCCATTGCACCACTTCCTATCTTTCAAAGTGTGGGCCTCATAAAATGCAAACAATATGAGTTCTTTAGTAGGGTCATCATTGTTGTTAGTATTGTGTGGATCTCCAACAATGGCTACATTTGTTGATTCTTTAAGCTGTCTTTGAGAAGGTCATTGGCATGGGTTTTGTAATTAATTGTTGTATGCCTTGTTTTCCATAGTAGTAACACAATCCCACTCTTACCTATCATTCCCTTTCCCATCCTTCTCTTTGAGTATAGTGGTGTCTCTAGTTGAGAATCTCCTTTGGACTCTCTTATAGTTGCTCTCGTTCTTTAGCAAAGAGATATGAAATCATGTCTTCTAGAGTGTATGAGATATCTGACTAAAAGTAAATATGATATTGTTGTATTGAGAAGGTAGACTAATTAACATAATGGCTTTGGCATCCTCTTCCTCTATTGTAGCTTTGACTTTAGCTAACTCTGTTATGAGAGATCTTAGAATGGTTATGTGGGTAGACATGGTGACTGGTAGATATCTTGAATATGAATAACTATAGCTTTGAAGAAAACTTTGCATTCATTACTTTTGCACCAAACAACTTATTCATATTATCCCATATTTCCTTAGGCAATTTTCCCAGATATACACGATGCAACTCAAACGCTGAGAGAGTAAGGCCAATAATAACTTTGGCTTTATCATCTTTTCTTTGCCATTCTAATAATCTATTTGCATCTCTAGGCGATTTCTAATTTCCTTTTACTATCCCCTAAAAGTTTTTGTTCATCAATTGCACCTAGATTTTCACTTTCTAGGTATGGAAATTCTAGCCATTAAATTTCTCTAGAGGTGTTTTTGTTTTTAGGAAATTTTGATTAAATATTCAATATTGATAAATACCTTTGCAACTTAACACTTAATGGATGATGTACTATGGGTTATGTAACAACCATAAATATATTATATATAATAATAAGTATAAATTAATAAGTTATGAATGGACATGTTTGTTGGTTAAGACATGACTATTTGTGAAGGGGCACCTTGTGTAATGTCCCCTATTGATTAATTGCCCATGAGAGGGCGAAATAGCCTATCTAACTTGGTAGGCTAAATTCTTTGGTAAAGGGGGAAACCCATTATCCAATGTTGTGGGGCAACATTGGGTAAATTTTATGGTAGCTAGGTCAAAAATTCCAAATTGGGGGCTACACTTGTAACCCCTCACAATTAGATTAAGGAAGAAAGACCCCATTGTTGAATTTTCTATGTAAGAGTGTAGTAGATACATGTTTCTGCTAGATAATTATTTCCTGATGATCTTCAAAGTTCAACCAATATTTTATGCTGCTACTATCATTGAATAATTACACTTCAAAAAATATCAACAGTGAATGCAATGGAAACTATAAAGATCATAGAAAGACAACCATGCACAATGGAGAGAATAATTCTACCATAGGAAACCCAACCTTGGGAGAAAACCCAACAACTTTTCTTAGGATAAATTATTCTTCAGCAAGGTTTATATTAATCCTACCGAATAATGCAACAGTCTAGGGCTCCTGTACCAAGGATAATGGCCCTCAAATATCCACAAGTACAAGAATACAAAACTGGGGCTTGGTCTTAGTCCATCGACAACCAATATACCCTCAACAAGATACTCTGACCATCTAGCTAATGTAGCATGTAATCACAACTCCTCTCGGTTGTACCCTATTCCTGCCCTACCCTTCAGCGTCTGATCTGCAACACTGCCTCTATCAATGATCCAAGTTCATCTGGCCCTTGAACCTCTACTATCCAATCCACTCACTAGTTGTGCCTTAGTCCATCAAGGGCACAACGCATCAAGACTCCTGTTGAGTTGTTCACAACTCCATTTGTGCACAACTCACAACTGCCCACTGCTGCTCCTCGGCTACTCAGGGACTTCAACCCACTATAGTCTTCCTGCGCTGCTCCAATGAAGACTAACATTGGAAACGAAGGGCTACCACCTATCATTGCTGCAAGTCTCTTTTCCAACAATGAACATGGGATATAATAACTGCTCCTCTCGTTGATCAGACCTGAGCTCCAAATTGCCTTTCCAAGTGGTCACCTTAGTCCATCAAGGTGCCACATAGGCTATCAACCCTTTAGTGTTCACCCATTCACGCAACAGTCCAAAGTCCTTCTTGTCCGCTGTTCTAGGGCTACTTTGGACACTAACATGTTGCCCTCCAACAAACCAAAGGTGTCCACTACAAACTGCCCACACTAGGACACCGTCCAACTAGCATTCAAAACTACACAAATTCATACCTCTGCAAACTCAAGGGCTAGTGATTTCTTTGCAATACTGGTGAGTCGGTGACTAGTTAGGGCTTGTTAGTAGCCTGTTACAACACCCTTTTCTCCACCTTCAAACCTTCTCCAAGATTGCGACCTCCCTCCAATTGTCTTTGCTTCTCTTCGCTGCCAACCTAGGCTAGTAATCAACCCTTTAGCAAGCCATCCACCTACCTAAACAAGGAAAATAGGCCTGTGGTTTGTTCTGTACCTCAGAATATCCTCTTGGCCCTCCTATTCCAAGTCAAATAGGCCTGTGACCCATTGGTAGCTTCACACAAAGAATGCGGCTTGCTGTTGGAGAGTTCCTAACCCATAAATCATGCCAAAACACCACCCAAAATTGCCCTTAAGCTAGCGGCCAGCTACCTTGTCCTAACTCAGACTCGTGGGAGACAAATAAACCAAAGAACAGTGCCAAACAAATTGTCCTCCTTGCTTCTCCAAGTTGCGACTACCTCAGAAGTATTACACAAGAGATGAATGCACTTTTGGATATGTGTAATAGCCTCCCACTTGACCTCTTTTTATACAAGTCTTTAGGGTAACGTCTGGCCCATCTAGGGCCTTCCTTAAGCTAAGCCGACCCTTCTTCTTGAGCCACCTTTGCCCACACTTAACTTCAAAAATTAATATCTTCGCAAGGACAACTCGAAATTCGATGATTTTCATTGCCTTGGATTCGTCTCAACATCCTCTATCATCTCCATCCATCACATGTCAAATTCTCTCCACGGCTTTGGCTCCAACATTGATGGGTACAAAAACCCAAGCTTGGGTTTCAAGCCCACAAGCCACACTTGTGTGCCAACTCCTCTACAGCCCTCAAGCCTAGGGTTTGGAGTACGTCCCAAGCTACAAATCTTAACACTCCCTCTTAGCGAGGGAGGTAATTCCAATACTAGGAAGTCTCCATCTCCAACAACACTAGCTCATTTGACGTCGATCACCACAACATACTCTGTAGAATGAACCCTGCAATCTTGGTAGTGCCTTTGCCTCATCACATCTGAACTTGAAGATCCCAAACCTCCATAAGGTTTCTCACTTTGAGGCTAGACTCCCTGTGAGCCTACACGATCTCCACTGGTGCAATACTGCAAACACTCATCCCCCTTGATCAAATACCACTCGTGCAAATCCATCCAGTCTCAAATATGCAACGCCACGAACCGATGAAGACTCTAGCCTGCCAATCTATAGTCCATCACGTGAAGCAATCTCGATCATCCTGATCTCATCCATGCCAAACAATCCTTGAGTTGTCTCAATCATCCATGACAAGTCATGGGAAGTCCATGATCAACAACCTGTACTACAACAAACTGTTGTTCACTAGGCTCACCACCAATCCACCAAAACTCCCAGCCAAGCTCGCTGCCAAGCCAGTCAAGACCACATCTCCATGTCTTCAGTTTAACCCTCTACTCCATGATCTAGACAATACCACAACTCCCTCTGAGTTGCTTCTCTGTGCACACTCTGATTCATTGGCCCTTCAAAGTAGCTCTGATACCATGTTGTTTTTCCACGATCCTGGTGTTTAGGATAGAATACTAAATCATTGATGCTACCAAACCAAGAATCACAACGAAGCTACTTTGCACAATGAAATATAAACAACAATAAATCTACTAGTGCACAAAATATGCACAACTTTTTACACAATTTTGTACAATAACCCAACTTCTGGCTACCAGATCTGGTACAAAACACAGTTCATATTGTTTAAAGACATCGTTTCCATACAAGCACATTACAATGATGTTCAATGATAAGTATGAGTCCTAGGAATACAGAGGCCAAGCAAAGCTATAAAGAAGTCTATCAAAAATCTAAAGTTTGATGCTTGGAATATAAGTTATGTATCATTTCTTACTTTGCTTACAGAGATTTTGTTTGGGATCAGAGGTTCTTAGACTTCACCTAGAAGGAATGATCTCTAAATAGCCTTGTCAATGAATATGCTTGACTTGTATTAAAGTTGTTTCACAAGAGATTAAACAAGACTGTGATTTGCCCTTCAGTCAGATCATAGGACTGTCAAAGATCTAATTTGTTGCCTCACAACAAAAGATCCTTGAAGAGCAGTTATGATAACAATTAAAGGAGTCCATTTATTTACAAGGTCATTGATGAGATTCTCAGATGATCTTGATTCTTCAATAATGCTTGTAAAATATACTATGGATCTGTAGCATGAAAGTCATCACAATTCGGATTATGGCTCAATACAAGACAGGGCCAATTAAGGGAAATATGTGATATATACACATGTGCTGAACGTTTGAATAACAAAACTATGTTTTCTTTGAAGATGTTTCATTATATGTTCAGAAACAGAACATTGCTTTAAAGCTACAAGTATTGATGTATTGCACATGCTAATGCTAAGGTATGACCTATGTTGCAAATAGTTTATATGGATACTCAGTCCTGAAATCTATACTTTGCACATCAAAGGGAAAAGATCACTGTCACTAATATGTTTTTGAAGAAAGCAGACCTTGATGGATGAAGTTCATTGAATATGACAAACTTACAATGAAGAAGAGGCTGGGTCTCCTTTCAAGTTTGTAGACCAAAGTCCTCTCAAGAAAGATTAGTCATTTGCAGAAATGAACTTGTTCTTATTACTACTAACTGCTGTAATGAAGGATAAGCTAACTGGGTTGAAAAGATCAAAATAAATGTTTAGTTGAAAATACAAAGTTGCAGGAATATCGCTGCTAATACTAAAGCAGTAACCAAGTATGTTGTGGTTCTGTCATATTTAATGAAGACATCTCACTTGAAGATTCTTGCACTTAACACATTTGTTTAGTCTAATATTAGGATGGAATATCCTTGATTGTTTGCTAAGGCATTGAGACTATATGGTTTTTGGACATTTGGATATGGAAAGGAGAATTTGCACATAACAAAGTCAGTTAGACTTGCAAAAGGTATAAAATGGATTTTTTAAAATTTAAGGTTTAGAAGACTAGAAGTCTTGGATGTGAAAACCCTAGGGTCTGTGGATAAAACCCCTAGAGATGGACCTATATTAATGTTTCTGCTGAAAGAAGAAACCCTAGATGATGCAAGGAAGGAATGACATTATATTATTATACTGATAATAAGGATGAGGATGATAAATTTGCAAGATGGATGCAAGAAGGCTAAGATCAAGAGGGAGTTGACATTTCCTACGATCCTCAAAAGATAAGTAACTCACATCTCTCATCCTTGATTATTGTTGTTTTTTTACTATTAGATAGCCTCTTGTCTTTATTTTCTTTGCCGAGTTATAATTGTTCTTCCATGACCTTCTAGCGAGGATTGTAGGTACATAGTGAAGGATGCCAAGGCTCTCACAGCAGATGGAAATAGTGTAGGTACATAGTGAAGGATGCCAAGGCTCTTACAACAGATGGAAATAGTGGAAGAATGATGTAAAGCCAGCGACAAGAGGACTCTTCCATAATCAATGATGAGAGATGTACTAGATGAAAGTTGAGCTCAAAGGGAGCAGGTAGACCAACAAGTTTGAAATATACCTTGATTGTGCCAAAGAGAAGTCAATGATGACTTCCAAACGGATCTACGAGATCTTGTGTGCAACACGGTAGCATAGACAAGGACAAAGCGAGAGATGAGAATAAAAGGTTTTCCTAGAAAGAGGGATAGGATCATGACAAAATATTTGCTCCAGTTGTCAGGTACACTTCTGTTAGAACTATTATCATTGCTTTAAAAATTGCACCAGGTGGATGCAAAGATTGTTTTTCTCAATGAAGTAATTGAGGAAGAAGAAGTGTACATGGAGCTACCTCAGGGTTTTGAGGTATATGAGAAGAAGTCTCGTGATTGAAGAAGGCTTTGTATGATCACAAGCAAACATGTTGGGCTTAGTATTTTTGGATTGACGAATCAAGGTTTATCCTATTTGATTTGTCTCTAACAGAAGGACTCATGTGTCAAAGGGAGCAACTGTGGCAGGAAGAATTGCTTTTGTAATAGAGGGAGCAGTGAGAAAGCCTTATTTTAGCTTCAAAAGGAGTTGATCTCCGAGTTAGAGATGATGTACTGTCATTGAGATTGTTAGGCTAGATAGCTGATATGCTAGAAAATAACAGTGGCAGAGGGAGCAACTAGGATTGCCGTATCAGGAGCTATTTTAGAAAGAGCATCCAGTTAGGGTAATAGGAAAGATTACAATTGAGTCAAGACATGCATTGAAAATACCAACACGATACCATTGGTTATAGCACAACCAATTATGGTTTGAGATACGTACAACTGCAGGGATTCATAGATTCAAGTTGGGAAGAGAGTGTAGAAGACAAAAAGAGTTCATCATGAGATTGATTTAGTTTGGGCTTCGTTATGATTTCTTGGATGAGATGGAAGCTGACATTTGTTTTGTAGAGGCCGAGTATATTGCAGCTTGGTTGGCTACCTACAGGATTGTCTTGATCAAACACTGGTGACGACCACAATGATAGGTTGTAGCATTATGAGATCTAGTACCGAGATATGGTACAAAAGGAAGCAATGTGTCTTCAGTGCTATTCTACAGACAAGCAGATTGCTGAAAAAGCCTCTGTCCCAGGATGAAGTCTATATACTACCAGGACAAGCTTGGAGTGATTGAGGACGTATCTTTCAGTGAGAGGGAGTGATGAAATTGTAGCATCTAGGATAGTCATTTTCCCTGGGCTAGGTTGACCAGGATGAGGAAAAATGGTCCAGAGTGATAGCATCAGGGACAAACATTCTCCCTGTGTCAACTATGTTAACTAGATTAGGGAGAATGGTCCAACAGAGGATAGTCATTCTTCCTGTGTCAAGTATATTGACCATAATTAGGAAGAATGGTCTTAGAGGCCTAGGATCACTCAATTTAGTGGGTTCCTTTCAATATTAGGCTCAAATTACTCTCCAGACAGGTAGAGTGAGCTCATTTAGCATCACGACCTAGATTGAGGCCTTTGGATGTGGGACCAAAGTACTCAAATGGATTGAGCAAGTCCTTAGGGTTTCACGATGAGGTAAAGAGATTGACTAGGGTGATGGTGAACCAAGACTAGTCAGTATAACATGGGTTAGAGGTGCTAACCAAAATAATGGTGACTAGTTGATGCTTATGATGTACCATGTGTCAAGAGTACTGACTAGGATTATGGTGAGGATACACCATACGTCAGAGGTATCCACTGGAATTATGGTAACAGATTGATGCTAATAAATTACCATATGTATAGTTGTTGACCAAAATTATGGTAATTGGATGATGCTGATGCTAATGATGAATTGTTAAAACCTTTTCTTAGAAAAAGTTGTCAATTGAGAACATCTAGATAGTCATTATGAATACCTCCTTAGCTAAGAGGGAGTGTTGAATTTTGTAGCTATGTTTGGTCTTCATAATTAATATTTTAGCTCTTGATGTATTTGTAATGATAAAAATAAAGCGTGTTCTTCATGCTAATTGTCAAAAGAGAAATTTTAAGGCATGTTCTTCATGTCCTTTTTAAAAGAGAAAATTTGAATTTTTGACTCCAAACAAGGTAGGTCGATCCTCATCCTAGTCAAGTCGTCCCTAGTCAAATCGACACCCATTTGGCGCTAGAAATGTATATATAAGGCACTCAACCTCCTCTCCTTGGCACAATTTGGATCATCAATCAAGCAATTATTTTTCTATTCTTTAAGTGAAGAAGACAAGGAAGAAAGAAGGACAAAATTGTTCAGAAGAAGAAGTTCTCTCTCTCTCTCTCCATTAGCCCTTGCGTGTGTGGATTTGATCTCCTTCTATGACCTTACACGTGTGACAGGAAAGACCAAACATATGAGGAATAACAAAGTTGCAAGATTGAGATTTTTGGGTGCAGGATGAAGGCCAAAATTCAGCCCTAGTAGAGCAAACCCGACCAAATCTCTTGGGTAAATGTTTGACTTGACCAGGAGGGAGTTGGACTAGGATTGGCCAAGTCTACTTTGTTGATCAATCTGACCTTGTGATTGACTAGAAGATAGATGTGTTTCTTGTTGAATTGAACAATTTCTCTAAGGAAAAGGTTGTTGGGTTTTTCCCCCATGTGAGGTTTCCTAGGGTAAATGGTTGTGTTCTTGTTTTGATGTCTCTTTATCATCATAATGGCATTTAGTTTCTGCTATTGAGATTTTTTGTGTAATTGCTTTATGATGAATGTGAATGAAAGAAAATATTAACTTAAGAAATCACATGAAATAATTATTAGTTTAGAGGATCCTATGAAAAATCAATAGGAGAATGTCTACCCTATTCTGCAAGCTATAAAAACATCAACACTCTCTCTTTTAGAGGGAGACATTCTACATCACGCCAAGCTTGTCTTCGAAGTATGCAAACTTCACTCTATAGAAGGGGCTTGGTGAGAATATCCGCAATCTACTTGTCTGTGGATATGTATGGAGTTTCACTCATCCCTTCTGCACCATGTCTTAGACCATATCCAAATTTACCACATAAGTACCCCAACACATGCTTTTTGGCGCATGCCTTGGCTCAACCATAACTGGATAGCTTCCTTCACTGGCTCCATCACCACAACCTCTTTTTGGTTGCCTTGACTGGGTGCTCCCTTTGACACTGAAGCAAATCTTCCTGTGGCAATCTTGGCTCCTCCCTTTGTCACAAAAGCAAATCCTCCTGCCATTGCTGCTTCCTTTGTCACTGAAGCATACCTCGCTATCTGGCATGGTCCCTTCATAAAAGACATACTGCTCCTATAGACCTCCTGCCTCTGAGCATCTTATCTAACAATCTCAACCCATGACATTTGTTGATTTTTCAATTGCTAAAACTTGATAATTACTTCCAATGATGTAGATGTTTTTTAGCACTTCAATGTATCATTAAGCAATTATACATCAAAACATTCAACCATAAAGACAATGAAGTAGTATAGATCACAATGCACAAGAGAGACACAATGTTTACCCTGGGAAAACCCACTTGGGGGAAATACCCAAAAACGTTCTTTTGAGAGAAATATTCAGTTCAACTAGAGATACATGAAAGTCAATGCTTATGGTCACACTAACCAAAAAGATGCTTCCAAAAGACAACCAACAAGATGCAAAGTCCAACCTCCTTCACTTGTCCACAAAATCCCTTCTTGAGCAACTCAGTCAATTTCTATAATGGAGGGCATGTTTCTGCAACAGAGATATGAACTTCGACCCTTTTACAGAGATCATATCACAAGGAACTTGACCCTTTCACATAGATTATATCATAAGGAACTCAACCCTTTTACAGAGATTTACCACAGGCAACTCAACCCTTCTCACAAAGATTATGCCATAGGAAACTTGGCCCTTCTCACAAACATTATACCACAAGAATTTTAGACTATCACAAAAGAATCTCGGTCTTGCAATTCGGCTAGTTTCTCCTATTCTATGTCACAAAAATCCAAAACTTTTCACTTGTTTGATTGTCTTCTCCTCTTCTGTTCGACCTTCTAGTCTTGTTTTCCTTCAGTTGAAATCAAAGATCTATATGTCTTGTGTGTGAATCGAATGATGCCTTTGGAGGAAAGACAAATCACTTATTTATATGCACTGGAGGGGTTTCGAATGAGTGTCTCTTGAGGTAGAGCTGACTTGATCACATGTAGGTCGTCTTGACATCTTGTGGTGTCTAAATCCAGATTTAAAAATTCAATTTCTTGCTTTTGAAAAAGACCATGAAGAACATGCCTTATAAGAATATTCTTTTGAAAATCAATAAATAATTTTATTTTCTCACAAGCATGAAGAACATGCTAAATAAATTTTTTCTTTTGTCACATATATAATTTATATTTTACAAGTACAAATTGTACATTATGAAGAGCGACCATAGCTACAAAACTCAACACTCCCTCTTAGCTAGGGAGGTATTCATAATGACTATCCCGATGTTCTCTGTTGAAATATTTTCTCTAAGAATAAGGTTTCACAACTCACAACATCAACATCATAATAATCCAGGTCAACACTCTTGACCTATAACAATCATAACATCCACTCAGTACCATTATCTAAGTTCGCTGTTGGAAACACTGAGAGGGGGGTGAATTAGTGTTTCTTAGCAATTAGCACTTTTTAAACTTTTTTAGAGTGAAAGTTGATCTTCAATTATTATTATTGTTCTTCTTCAGATAATCATAAACAATAATCAACAGTAGACAACACCATACAACATTGTAGAAAGATAAAACAATGGACACAGATTTTTAGTTCGAAAACCCCCTTCGGGTCAAAAACCATCGAATGATTCTTAGTAATTATCTTCTCTCTTTTAAAGAAGATAATCACATCAAGTTTTCAGCTACAACTGAAGGAGGCTACGCCCTAATTTACAGGCTATAACTTGTAGGATGCTACTACACCCAAATAAACTGCTGCAACCGGAAGGATGCCCCAATGCCTTGTAAGTCAGGCCATAACCTGACGAGTTCCCCAACACTCTGTTTACCAACTATTGTCGGAAGAATGTTTCGTCGCCCTGTAATTTTTCAGCCCCAACTGAAAGGGCGCCACAAGGAAACTCAAATCTTATTACAACAACTAGAAATAATTCTCCTAACTGTTAAATTATTTTTTAACAATTTATTTACTGTTTGATACAACAAATACTGAATCAATCACACTGCAACCTACACAAATAAAACTGCAGAAAAAATAAACGTTGGAAGAAATGTTAGCACACACATAAATTTACACAATTATTTTTGGACCAATGTCCCTGGAAAAACCCAGCTTAGGAAAACCAGTGCAGTTGTGAGGTTTTATTTTATTATGCAGCAGTCAAATTTGAGTACATCTATGGATGCCCTACTGGCAATCTAAACAACAAGAAAATATGAGTAAAATACTGAAGGGAATTACCCTTGTCCCACAGGCAACCTTTGGCTAGACTTTCCCTATCAAAACTTGGCCTCTTGGAGCATTGCGTCAGCCTCTGCGTTGCTCTACGTAGCTGGCAAGACAAATTGCTTTGGATTGGTCTCAAATGAAGTCGTTCTGCCTCTGGAAGCTAAGTCATCGTCTCTCTGACCCTCTAGGACTCCTTCCCAACCTCTGGAATTGAGAACGAATTTTTCTCCTTACCAAATTGATCTGCCTGACTGAAGCACTGCGTAGTCCCTCAACACTGCCTCTCTGGGATAATTCAACTCACTTGCTACTGCGTCCTCGGATCTGAAAAATATTTCCTTAGGCTCACTGTCCCTGCCCCTCAATCACTGCTTCGATCTCACTGGCTCTCTCTCGGGCAATTGATCTGCTCATGAAATCGAATTATTGAAGTGATTTCTCCATGCCCCATCAACTTCTTCTTATAATCCTCTTTTGAGACTTCAACGATCAAGATTAGATCTTAAACGATGGCTAGGATTAACTTGAAGTCGATTCGTGTGAGTTTCTAGAACATTCACACCTTGACTTAACTAATTCTGATTAATCAGTCATATTCCCTAAGTTTGGACTTAGGAAATATTTAAAAATTGACTAATAATCTAATTAAGTCATTTCTAGGCGGAATTTCCAGAAACGATTTCTGGGTTTTGAAGATCTCATGCATTCTAGCCTCTCCACAAAATTTCAAGGCTAGAACACATTTGATGCTACAAATGTCAAAAACTAACACTCCCTCTTAGTGAGGAATGTGTTCTAGTGTTACTTCCCTCTATAGCGATATCTTGTTTCTGCATCATCTCCTGTCATGCTGCTGATGTATGGCTGCTGCTGCCCACCAACTAGTGTTGCTTCCCTCTATAGCGACATCTTGTTTCTGCATCATCCCCTATCATGCTGCTGATGTTTGGCTGCTGCTCCCCACCAACCACTGCGCAACTCTGAAATATGCTGCATCTATGCTGCTCCTAACCCTGCTGCTAACACTTTGTCTGTACTACAACTCCCTCTCCATCTGTTGTCGCTGCAATTGCAACATCTGCAACTGAAAAGCATCCTAAATAGTGAATCTACTGCGATCAACATGAAGCATCCGTCTCTCGAGTTTCTGACTGTTGTTGCGCTGTAACTGAGGCATTTGCGCTGCTACTGACTCTGTGCTGTGCCAACTGCGCTGCTGCCAATTCTGCACTGCGCTCCCCAACATCTAACTACAACTAGACTCTGCATCTGTCACTATGGCATCTGACTGCATCTACTGCCACTGATCCATCCTGATATTAAATGCTGTGGGCCCCCGTAGCTAGGTATTGATCCAAGAGGTGGACCTCCTCAAGGATCTTGCCCAACTGTAGCACTCTGGGGCTACAACACGAAGTCACCCCACTTCACTCATGGGGGTATGTCAGCAAACATGGCGAAGTCTTTCTCCAACTTGAAGGACAACATATCGATCTCTGCTGATGCTGCCTACTGGTCTTGCTTCTCCTCCTTGTCCTTCTTCCTAAGAGGACACTGGGTACTGTAGTGACCATGCTCACCACATCTGAAGCACTTGACCTTTGACAGGTCCTTCTTCTTTTGTTGCTCCCCCTATCCCTGACTGGGACCCTTCGATGGAACGGCCAAATTCTCCTCCTCCTTCACCTGTTTCTGTCCGCTGCTGTTGCCATTGATGAAGCTCTTCACTAGATCTCATCTCAACTCTTCCTGCTACAAGTCAGCCCACATATTGTCCCATTTTGGTAGCTTGTCTCTGCCCAATATGCTTTGGACAAAGATTTGCCACTCCTCAAAGACACTGTTGAGTGCCAATCTCACAAGCTCTATGGGTTGAGGGGCTGCCCCAACAGCTGACAACTGATCTCGGACCTCTTGAATCCTGGTGAGGAAGGGGTCTCCCCCTTCTGCATCCTGGTGCATCTCAACGTCTTCTTTAAGTACATCTTCTGCTGCTTGGAAGTGCCCTGGTACAACGTGGAGAGACTCTCCCACATCTCTCTAGTAGTGCCTTTGCCAGAAATGTGTGAAACAATGTGATCCTGAACACCATTAAGGATCAACCTCGTCGCCCGCGTCATCTCCTTTCTGTACTCCTTCAGCTGATCTACATCCTGGGGCACAACTACCACTGCATCTCTCTATGTCTTCAGGTCATATTGATCTAGAAGGAAGGACATCCTTGCCTTCTAGATGACATAGTTGGAAGCACCATCCAACCTGTCTTGATCTCGAAGCCCAGTAATGGCCATCTCAAACAATGTCGAAAATCTCCTCTTCCTTTTTGCTCAACTATTCCAACTCCCTTCTAGAGTGAGAAACTCTGCACACAATGACTGTTGATCTGCAAAGGAAATCAAACTTCTTGAGACTAGAAGTTTCTGTTGAAGGAAATGTAACTAGGCTAGGTCTTCATAAATGTAATTTTAAAAAGAGAAATTATTTTTATTATTTGTCAATGAGTTTCTTGCTCATTGAAAATAAGTCAAGCACATTTTAAAGTTCTTCTAGAAAGTCAAAGTCAAAATGTAATTATGATGAGACCCTTTGAGGGCATGTTACATCATGTATGTTAATGTACAAGGTGATGGGAACACCTCCAAGTCAAGTCAAATCCTCTCCTAGAATCAACGAAGTCTCCAAGCAACAAAATAATGAATACAAGATGAATTATAGTGAAACTGTCAAGTCGGCCTAATGGACAGTTAAGTCGGCTTGAAGAGGAGGGATAAACCTCTATTTATAGATGCTATCCAGTCCTCAAAAGGACAACGCATTCCACTAAAATCAGCGAAGAAGCATAGTCGAGAAAAGGTGGAAAGAAGATAAGTTTGAGGAGCCTCTAGTGTAGTGAAGGAGAAGAAGTCAAAGCCGAAGTCAAAGGGATTGTTTTTAGGGTGAAAAACAGTGACACGTGCCAGAAACAGAGTCACCTCTGCAGTCACAACGACAATCTTTTGGCACTCAACAATGATGATGGATTTGAGACAGTAAGTACATGCCCCCTTCTGAATATACATCAATGTCTTTTTGCAAGGAAAGCAGTAAATTTGTAGGTACCAATAACTTTCTTGCATGGAAAAAGAGGATTGATCTACTACTCAAGGAGAATGAACTCCTAGAGCATGCCAAAGGGAATATCACTATCCCTGCTAAGAAACAGACTCAAACCTTAGCCAAGTACAATAAGGATGAGACAAGAGCTCAAAGGATTTTGATAGAATCAATCAAAGACTCTCTCATTCCTTATGTCTCCAAATTTGAGACATCAAAAGAAATTTATGATAAGCTAGTAGAGCTATTTTCGGTATCCACAACCAAAGAAGTAATATCTTTGAGGAATGAATTGTACAAGATGAAGATAACAAAGGAAGGAATAGCTCCATACTAAATGAAAATCTCTAAAATGAGAGATCAACTTCAAGAGTTTGGGGAAGTCATGTCTGACAGAGAGATGACAATTGTAGTACTCAATGCTCTACCTGAGGAGTGGGGAAACTTCACATCTAGTATATATGCCAAGAAGGAAGCAACCACTCTCAGTGAAATGTGGTCTCTATGCAGGACAAAGGAAACTAGACTTAAGGCAAAAGAATATGTGGGATCAAAGGAGCAAGCATTTGCTACCATGGCCAAAAGAAAGGGTAAATTTGGCAAGTTTGGTCCACGAAGAACAAACAACAAAGACATGGCCAAGATCCAATGCTTTGGATGCCAAGAATATGGACACTACAAAAGGAATTGTTCGAAGCTTAAGAAGGACGACAACAACAAAAGAAAGCAGCAAGAAGCTCACATAACTCAAGAAATGAAAGAAGGAAAGAAACAAAAGAAGGAAGATCCATCGGATCTCTGCTATGACTAGGTCAAACTCTCTGCTTCTAAATTTCTTTCAAAGTTTTGAGTAGTATAAGAGCATGTAGAAATATAATAATGATGCATGACTAGAACCATCCTCTATAATCTAGAAGCATGATAGAGTTCTAGATACTCATGAAGATGTAGCACTTTTGATAAGAACAAAAATACATAAGTAGAAATATCTTCTAAAATATAGGAGCATGGTAGATATAGCTCAAGATATTCATGTAGAAGAAGCATACCTAGTATAGGACTTCATACATGATGAAAGAAAATTGATCATGATAAGAATCTTATAAGATCTACAACATCAAAAGAAAGGAAACATTTGCAAGGCAAGGATCTTTAAGATCCTATGATGGAATCCTCAAAAGAAGGTTCATGGACCAAAGCAGATGTCTCATTGGGAATCCCATTCATGGGTTTCAAGAAAATAATGATATGCAGACAAGCTAAGATGAAGCAAGAAGGGCCACACCAAAGGATGATCAAAGGAGAATCAAGATGAGGTATGTATGCATCAAAGTTTAAGTCATGTTATCATTTGTATGCTATTAAGTCATGGGTATAATTCTATAACATGATCAAGCATGAAAGAATCTCTTTCAACAAGAACATGCTCGAAGGCATGTACTACAATGCAATGAAGGTCAACAAAAGAATATGCTCACATAAGGAGCACAAGATTGCGGACTAAGAAGCAAGAAGAAATGCTGACAAGTCCCGAAAGCAAGCAATGAAGGAATGCTCTCACAAGAAGCATTAGACGGTTGACCTATCTATTTGTCATTTGAGAAGAAGCAAATGAAGAAAGAGATCAAGCATGTAAAGAACACCATGATCACCAAGAATCACTATTTGACAAAATGCCTTGAAAGATATCTCCCGAAAGAAGGCAAGACAAATCTGATAAAGGAAGAAAGGACCCTTGACACCTATGAAGGCCTTGGAGATATAAAAGGTGCAGATAACTGATTCTACTCCACAAAGATGTCGTGGCAAAGAAGCCATCCAACAAAAGAAAAAGCAATGTTGAAGCAATATCAGGATAAAGTCATGATGGGCTATTAGGTCAAAGCATATAACCTAGCAAGTACTATGAAGCATCCATGAGAAGAGTATTCTGAAGCATGGACAAGATGACAAAGGAGTAGCCAAGATGACTAGAAAAACTGATTGTCACTCTCCACGAAGCAATGACATGACAAACCAAGAAGGAAAGTGATCGATTGATGGTGCCCTACCTAGAAGAAGTTCGAACAAAAACTTCATGACATCAAGATAGGAAGGAGATCAAGCAGTTGAAGGACCCACGAAGAAAAAGCTGTTGATGAAGGAAAGAGTCCCCAGTTAAGAGGGAGCTCTGACAGGTCCCTGATCAAGAGGGAGTTTTTGAATCACCCTTGATTACAAAGGAGTGACAATTGTGTTTTCCATTTCATGGGTCATGCACTAGACTAGGACTAACAACCATAAGTCTAGATTAAGGCCATGAATGGAAATGTAGACACAAGATAGTTACAAAATTCTTGGCTTTAATTGGGAAGAAAGAATGGGAGGATTAGGTAATCATCTAACATCAGATACTCTTTGAGGATGTGTAGGGCATGCAAGACAAGAGTAGGCAAGAGGACCGATATTCTTTGAGGGCTGGGAACCCAAGATAAGAATAATCCTAGAAGGTCATGTTAGCCCTAAGGTGTAGTGCTGCTATTTGAACGGAAATGTCCCCTGTTTTAGCTTTGATGGTCCATGTATCCTCTTGTTCGCTTTGGCCATAAGCCTTTAAAAACGTGGGACCATACAATTATCGCAATACAAAGGAAAACATGGGAAAACCCGCAGCCGAACCATAAGCCGGACTTCAAAAAATTATACACCCGCGCTCATAAATATCGGCGGGTCCGCTCTCGGTTCATCTCCTTTCCGCTGCGCTCTCCATTCTCCGATCTCTGATTAGATCAATCTCCGTCGCCTGACCAACATCCCGACTGTCGATCCACACCATCCAACGGCCCCTGTACCCCACTTCCCACCAGTCACCCCGGGAGTAAATTTGTTGGCTTTGTCAGTGTTTTTGATAGTCAGATAATGAATTGAAATAATAGAATGCATGGCCGAAAAGGGAAAAACAATAGCACAATGCAGCCGAAGCAACATAAATGATCATGGAACATCGCTAGCACGAGTGAACCACCTAACAGCACGACGAAATTACCAGAAACAGAGCTCTCTGAGCTCATGTTTGTCTAGTTACGGCATCAAGTAGTTAGAAGACAGAGGGGATAGATTAAGAGTCAAGACATCTCGAGCCTCAAAGAGTTCGAGAGCATTGTAAAAAAGCTATGAATGGCTGAAAGTTTGAAGGAAGAAGGGTTCAACTTTTGGAGACTGTGGATACTCTGTTCCTCCCAGCGTCTCATCTTCATTCCAATAATACAAGCTTCTTTTGCTCTTACATGTTCAATTGCCATCTTCTCCTTTGTTTTAAACTTGCACTTGAATAGGCTATTCATGTTTTCTTTTGTGTCTAATGCCAAATAACTGTCATCTTATCTCTGCATTGATACATTAGATTTGCAAGCTTCATTTACTTTTTGTAGCTAGCCATTCGTATGTGTTTATGTATGTATCTGCTGGTACAATGAGGATTCTCCACCTATTCATTGAATCTATAAACTATTGAGCATTAGTGGTCGAAAGCCTTGCTAAGCTGAGGGTGTTCATGCATGTCTTGAGTGAAAACAGAGTTGAAACAGTCATCTGAATTGATCCAAACCCCAATCCATTCCAGTAGTTCAGAGAACGATATTGAAGATTTATATGTTACTAGGCATCTCCGAGCTACAACCTAGGAGAGTTTCCTGGAGTGCTAACATAATTGGCGCCGTTGCCGGGGAGAGGAGACTGAAGCTCAGCTTCCCTGGGGGACGACACAGATCCAACTTTGACGATAGACAAAGTCTGGACACTATTTGGGTTGTAGTCATCTATCTGGCGACTCTACTGGAGGACGAACCTCTTGGCGATTCCACTCCATAGTTCTGGCTTAGTTTGTGAGGCATACTCGGAGAAATCCTCAGAAGCCACGAGCTGACCCAGTACCTGACCCTGAAAAAATCATCAAAGAAAGAAAGGCATTGCAGAAAGGAGCATCAGGTTTAGGTAGCTCTAAACAATATTCTATATCTCTTCAAGAAAATCCTGTAATAGAACAAATACATGTTGAGAGTATAGCATCTAATACCAGCAGTGAAGAAAAAATCTCAGAGATTCATAGAGCTCCTTATTCTTTAGGTTCTTCTTTCGTTGCAAGCCCAAAGGAAGCCTCTCCTCCTATCCATCATACTACTTTAGTCCTATCAGTCACTCCTCAACCCTTTGTCATTCAGACTTCCAGTACCCTTATAGCCACCACGGCTATGGCAGCACCTACCAAAATGGAAAGAATCATAGCTGCTAGGTATGGACCTCTAGTACTGCCCACTCCTTTGAATGCCATGCCTACTGGAGAATATCAGAAGTATATGCCTAAGTTCATTGGGACTGAAGATGTTACCGCTGAGGAACATCTTGAATCATTCTATAGCTATGTTGATAACCTGAACATTAGTGAAGATGATGTATGGATGAGAGTCTTTGTCCAAAGTCTAGATAGAGAGGCTAGAAAATGGTTCAAAGAACTGACTCCATGGTCTATAGCAGATATTGAGGCTTTAGATGATGCATTCGTAAAGCATTGGGGGGATAAGAAGGATCTACTCTACTACCACACCGAGTTTGGGAACTTAAAGAGGGAAAATGGTGAGTCGTTGTCCGATTTTAATAAGAGGTTTAACCGCATGTACAACAAGATACCACCTGAAGTAAAACCCACCACTACCTCTGCTAAACTCACCTATGCTAGTGCCTTTGAGTCTGACTTCTGTCTACTATTGAGGGAGAGACGATGTGCTACCTTGGCTGATATGCAGGATGCAGCCTTGGAAGTAGAATCAAACATCATGGCTGTAGAGAAGCTCAAGGGGAATATTGATAGAAGGAGATAGAGGGGCGAATCTTCATCATCTTCAGATCCCAAGATAGATAAAATGACCAAGATGATAGAGTCATTAGCCTCTGAAATCTCCAAATTAAAGGTTGAGCAGCACCCTGGGAAAGGAAGAGTTCCTAATACCTTTGCTCCTAGAAATCCAAATCCATATAGAAGAACTAATGAGCAGTTGCAGTTTCTGCAAAGAAGCAAAGAGGCCAATGAAGACCATGGGTGAAGACCCCTTTCTAGAATGTAGTCATGGAAGAAGAGCAGTTTGAAGAAGATGATGAGATCCATTGTTTGGAAGACAAAGGCAGTGCCTCCTTTTTGACCTTAGTTTCCTATGAAAAATCATTATTCAATGATTTGATCAGCCAAGAGTGGGATGGTGGAGTTGTTCTACAAACTGATGATCAACATAGATATGATCTGAGGTCGAAGATGAATAATGCCAAGGAAACTCTTGTTTGGAGAGCTGCTGTCCTTGCAATACAACAAGCTAATAAGCAGAAACGGCCGACAGTTGATCCCATCATCCTCAAAGCTCCAGCTCATGAGGTAAGAGGCCTTGACAAGTCTCCTTCTTTCAGTTTTGAGTCAGAAATTCAAAAGCTAAGCATACCTATACCTCTGATTGAACTAGTGAAGAATGAGTCCTTCAAGATATCTATCCTCGAGGCCCTTGAGCCTAAAGCAATCCAAGCCTTCATTGACTATGTAAATCTGCAAGACGACAAACTAGCTATTGTTCTCAGCCCAATGATTGAAAATTGTGATGACAGCTCCCCATCATTCTATGCCTCTTTGACTATTCATGACAAAATACTTCACAACTGCTTTCTGGACACAGGAGCCAACCATATTCTAATGCCCAAGGCTGTCATGGATGAGTTGGGTCTTTACATTACCAAGTCTTATCATGACCTATTTTCTTTTGACTCTAGAAAAGTGAAATGTTTGGGGTTAATCAAAGACCTAGCCATCACCTTGTCTCAACTGCCAATGAAGAGCATGATGATGGATATTGTGGTAGCAGATGTACCCCCCAAGTTTGACATGTTGCTTTCCAGAGGTTGGATCAAGAGATTAGGTGGAACATTGCAAAATGATCTGTCCTATGCTACTGTCCCAATTTTTGGAGGTGAGAGTAGGAGATTATACGGAGAAGCTCAGTTGGCTTATATCATCAGTGATGAAAGGAATCCCACTAATCATCCCATCTATGCTGTCGACACTGATTTTGGAGCCTGTATTCTTCAGATTGAAGAATCCCAGTTAGCCTCTATGCAGCTTAGGAAATCGGTTTGCCAGATCACAGAGGAAGAAGGCCCACAAATTTGGGACATGTTCTTTGATGGAGCTTGCTCTAACGAAGTTGCAGGGGCAGGTGTAGTCCTTGTGTCCCCCACACAAGAATGCATTCATTTATCTTTCAAGTTAACTTTTCAGGTCACAAATAACATAGCAGAGTATGAAGCCTTGATATTGGGCTTAAACGCTGCTAAAGAAATGGGCATCAAAGGTCTGAAGGTGTTTGGAGATGCAGACCTTATCATTTAGCAAGTCAACAAAACTTTCCAAGCAAAGAATCGAAGGCTGAAAGAATATAGGGATGAGGTATGTAAGCTCAAGGGTTCTTTTAATAGTTTCAACATTTCTTACATCCCTAGAATGAAGAACAAGCTTGCTGATTTCCTTGCTATGTCTGCTAGCACGTTTATTCCTCCTTTGCCTCCTGAATTGACTTACGAAGTTCAGGTGAAATATAGATCATCTCTCCTTGACAATGTCAAATACTGGAATGTTTTTGAAGATGGTGATGAAATTAATAGGTTTTTACAAGTCATTGATTAATTTTCTGAAATGTACATTGACCAAGAAAACGAAACCATTGAAGAATGCAACCAGTCCAAGCTAAAGGACGAGATTGGTCAGGATAGCATTGTTCAGCTGCCTAGTAACCATATACCCAAAGGATTGGTGCCCCTAGAGAAGCTGTTTGATCATAATGATGTACCTTATAAGCCTGCCAAAAAAGAAAATGAGTCTGCAGTTCATAGACATAATGTAGGGAGTCCAGCCCATCCAAAGCACATAAATCTGTCCACTCACTTGTCTTCTGCCCAAAGTTCCGAGTATTGCACCCTGATGAAATAATTTGTTGATATTTTTGCTTGGGAGTACAGTGATCTTAAGACCTATGACACCAACATCATTCAGAATAAGATTCCATTGGAGAAGAACACCATCCCTTTTAAGCAGAAATTAAGACCTATCAGCCCTCTCTTATTGCCTTTGATTGAAAAGGAAATCAAGAAGTTGTTGGATGCCAAGATCATAGTTCCCCTAAGGTATTCAAAGTGGATAGCTAACCTTGTGGTAGTAAGAAAGAAGAATGGAGAAATTAGGCTTTGTGTTGACTTCAGGAATTTGAACAAATGCTCTAAAAAAGACAACTACCCCTGCCTAAGATGGAACACTTGCTGCAAAAAGTTTCAGGGGCTAGAGTCATGTCTTTTTTAGATGGATTTTCAGGTCACAATTAGGTTGCTGTACATATAGAAGATCAGGAAAAGACCGCCTTCACTACTCCTTGGGGCACTTTAATGTACTCCAAGATGCCTTTTGGACTGATGAATGCTAGGGCTACTTTTCAAAGGGCCATGGACATAGCCTTTGTGGGAGAGAAGGACAAGTTTGTCCTTATTTACCTTGATGACATAACAGTCTTTTCTAGCAGTCACAAGAACCATTTGCAGCATTTGAAGTTGTTTCTAAAATGCAGACGGTTTGGAATTTCTGTGAACCCAAAGAAGTCACAGTTTTCTCTAGAAGAAGGCAAACTTCTGGGACATATTGTTTCTGCTGAAGGTGTGAAGATCGATCCAATAAAAGTTCAAGCAATTCAGACATTGTCCATCCCAAGGTGAAAAAGGGACATTCAATCTTTCCTGGGTAAGATTAACTTTGTTAGGAGGTTTATTCCAAACTTTGCAGAGCTAGTGAAGCACATCACTTCCATGCTGAAGAAAGGATCATAAATAAAATGGACAGGTGGTGCAAGAAGTTCTTTTGAAGCCATCAAACAAGCTCTCATGGAAGCTCCCACTCTAATCTGTCCAGATTATACCAGGGAGTTTTATATCTTCTCTTTTGCCTCTTATGATACACTTACAACAGTTCTATTACAGAAAAATGATGAAGGTGTAGAGCACCCTGTGGCCTTTTTCAGCAAAACTCTGAGGGATGCTGAACTAAGGTATGACCTTATTGAAAAACAAGCTTATGTTCTCATAAAATCTTTAAAGGCATTCAGATTTTATATTTTGCATTCCAAAGTGGTTGTGTATGTACCTTCAACCTCAGTAAAAGATGTCCTAACTTAGCCAGATATTGATGGAAAGAGAGCTAAATGGATTGCAAAATTCGTAGAGTTCAACATAGAGATGAAGCCCACCAAGCTTGTCAAAGGCTAGGGCTTGGCTAAGCTTATGGCTGAGGAAAATTGCAGTTTGTTAGACATCAATTGCATGGGTTCAAATTAAGGTGGTGAGTGGACAAAGGAAGCAGCAGAAAAGTAAGAGCAGAATCAGTCTTTGGCTGAAAATCTAGCCACTTGTGAATGGTATTCCAGTGTAGTTCTTTTTTTGCAGAAGCTAGAAGTCCCTCCAGGGAATAGCTCAAGTCAAGCCCGGGCCATTAAGCTCAGATTAGCCAAATTCTGCATTAATAAAAACCTGCTTTATTGGCAAGACCCATCAGGGATCCTCTTGAGATGTCTAAACAAAGGACAATTTGTGGAAGTCATGCACTAGTTCCATTCTAGCATCTGTGGAAGGCATCATTATTGGAAAACCACAACCCACAAGATCCTGAGAGCTGGGTATTATTGGCCTACTCTGTTCTCTGATGTGTTTTCTTTTGTGAAGTTTTGTGACAAATGTTAGAGGTTTGCAGGAAGACAACAACTAAAATCTTTGCCCTTGAAGCCCGTACACTCCAATGGTCCCTTCCAACAGTGGCGCTTGGACTTCATAGGTGAGATCAATCCACATTCCAGTGGCCATCACAAATGGATCTTGGTAGCCACTGATTATTTCACCAAATGGATTGAGGCTATACCCATTAAAAATGCTAATCATTAGGTTATCATAAAGTTCTTGAATGAGAATATTTTCACTAGATTTGGTTGCCCAATCAAACTAGTCACTGATAATGCAACAACTTTCAGGGTAGAAGACATGGTGGACATGTGTGAATCCGTGGGCATTCAATTGGTGCATTCTACCTCATATTATCCTCAAGGCAATGGCCTGACAGAATCATCTAACAAGAGTCTTGTAAGGATAATCAAAAAATTGTTGGGGGATAACAAAAAGAACTGGGATTCCAAGTTGAAGTTTACACTATGGGCTGATAGAGTTACCAACAAGAAGTCCATAGGAAATTCTCCATTTAAGTTGGTTTATGGCACTGATGCTGTTTTTCCTATCCAGCTGATTCTCCCTGTGGCCAAATTCTTGCAAGAAGAACAGGATGAAGAGAATGACATGGTGAGGAGAATGAGTAACTTGGTTGAATTACAGCAGATCAAAGAGCAACTGGTTGAGAAGTCAACAATTCATCAGAAGAAGATCAAAGAAACCTTTGATAGAAAGGCAAAAACGGACAGTTTTCAGGTCGGTGACTGGGTTCTCAAATGGGTGCATTGAAGGAAAAGAAGGGAAACCATGGTAAATTTGATGCCTTATGGATGGGACCGTTTGTCATTGTTCAAGTTCAGATGATCAATACTTTCATTCTGCACAATTTGGAGGGGGAAGGTGTTTTTGATGGCCCAATCAATGGGCGGTTTTTGAAACTTTACTTCATACGAGGCTTTAAGGCTTTAATATTGTAATAGGTTTTTTCAGTTTTTGTTTTCTATGCAAATAAACTCCATGCCAAATGGAACACTAGGAGATAAGCTTATTTTGGTTGTTACTGGAAAGGCAGTAGTCTGCAGTTCTTGAAACCTCACAGGGAGGCTTTCATCCCCAGAAGGAGCCAGTGTTAGCCCTGAGGTGCAGTGCTGCTATTTTAGCTCCGATGGTCCACGTCTCCTCTTGTCCGCTTTGGCCATAAGCCTTTAAAAACCCGGGACCATACAATTATCGCAATACAAAGGAAAACACGGGAAAACTTGCAGCCGAACCATAAGCTGGACTTCAAAAAATTATACACGCGTGCTCATAATATCGGCGGGTCCGCTCTTAGTTCATCTCCTTTCCGTTGCGCTCTCCATTCTCCGATCTTCGATCAGATCGATCTCCGCCGCCTGACCACGATCGTCAATCCGCACCATCTAACGACCCCCGTACCCCTCTTCCCACCAGTCACCCGGGGAGGATATTTGTTGGCTTTGTCAGTGTTTTTGACAGTCGGACAGTGAACTTAAATAACAAAATGCATGGCTGAAAACGGAAAAAAACAACAGTACGATGTAACCGAACCAACATAAATGATCATGGAACATCGCTGGCATGAGTGAACCACCTGACAACACGACGAAATTACCAGAATTTGATTATTGTGTTTGTTAGAAATAGAGCTCTCTGAGCTCATATTTGTCTAGTTACGACATCAAGTAGTTAGAAGACAAAGGGGATAGATTAAGACATCTTGAGCCTCAGAGAGTTCCAGAGCATTGTAAAAAGCCTATAAATGGCTGAAAGTTCAAAGGAAGAAGGGTTCAACTTTTGGACACTGTGGATACTTTGTTCCTCCCAGCGTCTCATCTTCATTCCAGTAATACAAGCTTCTTTTGCTGTTACATGTTCAATCGCCATCTTCTCCTCTGTTCTAAGCTTGCACTTGAATAGGTTATTCATGTTTTTTGCTGTGTCTAATGCCAAATATCTGTCATCTTATCTTTGCGTTTGATAAATTAGATTTGCAAGCTTCATTTATTTTCTGTAGCTAGCCATTCATATGTGTTTATGTATGTATTTGCTGGTACAGTTAGGATTCTCCACCTATTCATTGAATCTATAAACTATTGAGCATTAGTGGTCGAAAGCCTTGTCAAGCTGAGGGTGTTCATGCATGTCTTGAATGAAACTAGAGTTGAAATAGCCATCTGACTTGATCCAAACCCCAATCCATTCCAATAGTTCAGAGAATGATACTGAAGATTTATATGTTACTAGGCATCTCCGAGCTACAACCTAGGAGAGTTTCCTGGAGTGCTAACAGGTCATACTTGGAGAACACCTGGGTGGGTATGTACCTTGAGAGACAATGATGAAGGTGTCTATAAATCATTGGTCTCACCGGCATTGTAGCTCACGGTCTCGTAAAGAGATGGAGATGTTAGTCAAGGCCTTGCCACTATGACAATGCTGATGGATATGATGCTATAACAGATGGATTGCTAATTCGGTTTCTCTTATGTGAATTCTTCAAGATTGAAAATTTCCAAACACCTTGTAATGTTGTATGAATACCTCCCCAATGAAGAGGGAGTGTTGGAGGAAATATAACTATGCTAGGTCTTCATAAATGTAATTTTTAAAGAGAAATTATTTTTATTATTTTTCATTGAGTTTCTTGCTCATTGAAAATAGGTCAAGCACATTTTAAAGTGCTTCTAGAAAGTCAACGTCAAAATATAATTATGATGAGACCCTTTGAGGGCATGATACATCATGTATGTCAATGTACAAGGTCATGGTAACATCTCCAAGTCAAGTCAAATCCTCTCCTAGCATCAACGAAGTCTCCAAGCAACAAAATAATGAATAAAAGATGAATTATAGTGAAACTGTCGAGTTGGCCTAATGGACAGTCAAGTCGGCTTGAAGAGGAGGCACATACCTCTATTTATAGAGGCTATCCACTCCTTAAAAGGACAACGCATTCCTCTGAAATCAGCGAAGAAGCATAGCCGAGAAAAGATGGAAAGAAGATAAGTTTGAGGAGCCTCTAGTGCAGTGACGGGAAAGAAGTCAAAGCCGAAGTCAAAGGGACTCTTTTTAGGGTGAAAAACAGTCACACGTGTGAGAAACAGAGTCACCTTTGCGGTCACAACAACAGTAAAATAATAGTCTCAAATCCATCATCGTTTGGGCTTCTAAATAGGCTTACTAAACCTCCTATCCAAGCGAAGAGAGAAGGACCTCAAGCGAAGTTAGAAGGAGCCATATATCTACAACTAGGACCCTCACACGTGCTACAGTGTTGTGACCTGTCACACTCAGCCTACTACCGTACATCAAAAGGAACTCAGATGATCTAGAGAAGGAGTGAGTATCCTTAGGTGAAGGATATCACTAAGTAAAAGTATCTCTCCTAGAAGACCTACTTACTATAGAAGGAAGAGCGAAGTTCCAAAAGAAGGAAAAAGTGTCGGAAGACAAAAGTCCATGTGCCAGAAGTTATAGTGCAGAAAGAGGAAGGATTTGACTTATGCTTGGAGGATATCCTAGTCGTGGGTCTAGGATTTGGCAGTTGTTCGAATAAGAAGCTTCAATAAGAGAAAACTTACCAAGGGTTTTCCTCTCAAGAGTGGAGAGGTTTTGTCCCTGGCAGAGAGCCAAACTTTGTGTTCTTGTTATTTTGTTTTGGTAGCAGTTTGATGAAACACACACACTAATAAGAAGAAGAAGATAAATTGTTAAAGTGCATCACAAATTGTTATCAAGCAACGAAGAATCACTTTACACTACTTTGCCCTAGATTCTTCAACAGTTCCCTGAGGTAAATTTTCCCTCAGTGTTTGCTTTTCTTCCATTCGACGCTAGCTTTGCTCTAGCAAATTGCTGCAAAGCTACTGCGTCCAGCTAGAGATCTGCTTTCCGAAAATACTGGAGTTGCTCTCTCCACCTCTGGAATCCCTAGATCTAGAGAGATTAATTTTTTTCTGCCCCTCTTAGAAAAATCGATTCTCCTCAAGAAATTCGACCTCTTGGCCAAGGTGACTACGCTACCTCTGGGGATTCGATCTGTGGCCCACATTGAACAACAAAACTCCTCCTTTGTTCGCTATTGAGCTCTCTGGCTGATCATCAACGCTCTGATACCATGTGAAAATTCGGAAACCCGAATCCTATTGCAACAACTGGAAATAATTCTCCTAATTGTTAAATTAATTTTTAACGATTTACTTACTATTTGATACAACAAATACTGAATCAATCACATTGCGACCTACACAAATAAAATTGCGGAAGAAATAAATGTTAGAATAAATGCTAGTGCACACATAAATTTACATAGTTATTTTTGGACCAACGTCCCCAGAAAATCCCAACTTGGGAAAAGCGGTGCAATGGTGAGGGTTTAAACTTTATTTATTATGCAACAGTGAACTATGAGTACATATATGGATGCCCAACTGGCAATCCAAACAACAAGAAAATCTGAGTAAAATACTGAAGGGAATTACCCTTCTCCCACATGCAATCTCTAGCTGGACTTTCCCTATAAAACTTGACCCCTTGGAGCATTGCATTAGCCTTTGCGCTGCTTTGCATAGATGGATGGATGACTTGCTCTAGACTTGGCTCAAATGAAGTCGTTCTACATCTAGAAGCTGAGAAAATCATCTCTCCAGTCCTCTGGGGCTTTCACAACCTCTGGAACTAAGAACGATTTTTTCTCCTTACCTGATTGAAGCATTTTGCAGTCCTTCAGTGCTGCCTCTTTGGTATAATTTGACTCGCTGTTGCCTCCCCGAATCTGAAAAATCTTTCTTCCGGCTCACTGTCCTTGCCCCTCAATCATTGCTTTGATCTCACTGGTTCTCTCCGGTAATTGATTTTTGCTAGTTTGGAAATCGATCTGGTCATGAAATCGAACTGCCGAAGTGATTTCTCCAAGCCCCATTGACTTCTTCTTATAATCCTCTGTTGAGACTTCAACGACCAAGATTAGATCTTAATCGATGGCTAGGATTAACTTGATGTCGATCCGTGTGAGTTTTTAGAACATTCACACCTTGACTTAATTAATTTTGATTAATTGGTCATCTTCCCTAAGTTTAAACTTAGGAAATATTTAAAAACTTACTAATAATCTAATTAAGTCATTTCTAGGTGGAATTTCCAGAAACGATTTCCGGGTTTTGGAGATCTCATGCATTCTAGCCTCTCCACAAAATTTCAAGGCTAGAACACATCCGATGCTACAAAATCTAACACTCCCGTGCTCTAATTCAGTATAAGAAGATAGTAGATAACAGAATGCTGCTCTGCTCAAGATGAATATCCTGTCAAGTCTTGCAGCTGTACTGCTGGTCAAGGCATAATACTGATCACACCGCACAATCCTGCTCAATCTGACTACTGAACTGTCCAACCACTGATCACTGCCCAAGTTGTGCCAAACCAATCAACCTGCTCATGTAAGTATAAGCATCATATGCTCATGAGGCAGTCAACACATCACACTGCCGCACTATGCCAAACTACTCATAATGCTGCAAAGATCTAGCACTGCTATCAAATAATGCCACAAACCCAGGTGGCTCAGGTCATCCCTATGACCTGCACGCAAAGCTCTCAAGCTTGGCCGAAGGAGGGCTACAAACATATGTTTGATTACTGCTGCTCAGATATTCAATGCCTTGAAGCCATCATCACCACTGTAGTCATGTATATCAACTGTCACAAGTCCACTATAATATGGTTACATACATCACATGCCAAGACACTAGTCATGTTAATGATCACCAAATACTACTGTCACTGTTTCATAGTTAAGTCAAGACATCATCTCACTGTTTAAGTGTCAACCCATATATAGGGTATATGTGTCAAGTTGATAGACCATGTCAATGTCACTATCTACTACTGCAGTGGTCTGAGGAGACTCTTATACTAATGCTGCTACAATATGAGGTCAAGGTATCAAGTAGTCATATCGAGTCTATGTGTCAGTTCACAATCATACAGGTTCTATATGTCAAGTCATTATCAATGCTCTCTTTGTACAAAGGTCAAACTTGTAAGTTTAGTTTTTCAAGTCCATATGTCAAGTTTCTATGTCATGTTAAGTCATGGTGAAGTTTATCATCATATGTCATTGCCACCTCACGTAAAGACTATCATTCAATATACAGTTAATACACATGTCTAGGTATATTACATTTCAAAGGTCATGTAAAATGCTTTATATTCTTAGTTATATATATCTTTATCTCAATTGTTTTACGAGGTCACATAAGTTAAACATTTGTCACTGTACTAGAATTCAATGATAGGCTTATCAACAAGATGCACACTGGTTACTTCAACAAAATTTGGAGTCAATGATTGGATTAGTGCATGATACTGATACTCAAACGATGAACCCCTTACAAGCACTGTCTTATGGTGAGAAACAATGTCATATATTGACAACTGTAGGATGATAAGAGGATACAACATAATAACAAGATCACTGTCAAGTCAACATATATTATCACAACTCTCAAGGCATAGTTCCATTGCTCAAATTCCTTTTACGACAAGTGTTCAATCTAGGCTCTACACACTCAACACATCAGATCAATGTGTGTCACTGTTTTGTGTGATATTGCTAATCTCATGGTCAAACATCAAGAGTCAAATGTCAAGTAGTCTTACAGTCAACTGTTTTAGGGGCATGTCGCTATTTCATTAATATACTGGGATAGTCATAAGGTGAGCCATAACCAGACTTTAGTTATGGCGTTAACCAGTCCTAAAAGACCGAAAAGTGAGACCTCAAGACAATGCCCAAACAACCTAAAACTAGAGCTTACACAAGCCTTGACAAGACCTTAGATTGGGCCCTAACCAAGAACAAGATTTAGAACTAACTTATAGTATGCCCTTTGTTAAGCCTAATCTAACTCACAAAGGTTTAGAGAAGCTACTGAAATTCGAACAGGTCGTTCTAATGAATTCTGGACTAGCCTTTTAAAGACCTTCGCACTCCTATTGCAGACCTCAAAATCGCACTCAAAGACCACAGGGAGATTACACAATGTATACCACAGGTCTAAGCTCACAAGAGTCACAAAATTTTTAGAGCACTTCACTAAACATGGAGAGGATTACTAAAGTCCTGTAGTCGAATTTTTGGTCTTTTCTCAAGGACCAGATCCTAATCAAAAGAACTCAAATCGGGTCTGAAGTTAGTGCCCTAGTGAGGGCCGTAAGTCTTCAACAAAGCTTGACCCTGTACTATAACAACTTGCCAAACAAATCCAAATAAATTAAATACCACAATCATTTATTTAGAAGCTGATCTGAAATGAAAGACTTTACCATAGGTCCGAAGTGGTAAGCCTTATTCCTTAGGACTGAATGTTTGACAAGGAAACAAGTCCAAATAAGGTTCACTCAAAGAGAAGTGAGTGCCAAGAGATGACTGAAAACAAAACCAAAAGATCAAGATCCTTACCTTAGAAAGATTTCGCTCTTTTCTTTGTCTCTACCTCGGGAGGTCAGAAAGTTTTTGCCTTAGAAGTCTGGATTTCTAGGCCGAAGTTCACTTGTTACAGGTGGTCCGCATATTACAGACAATTTCAGAGCTAAGTGCAAGAGATTCATTGAGTTTTGATGTGATGAGAGGAGTGATTGAGGTGTCATTTTATAGTGTTTGTAGGCCTTTAATAGCTAGGTGTACGTTGGAGAGATTGAAGCTTAAGTTACCTCTTAAAGATATTAACTTATTTAATTTAAGACTAATAATTAGGTACCTTGATTGTTAAGGGTGGGTTTGGTAGAGGAAATTAGTTTAGTAATTAGTGAGGGATACCATTTTAGGTGCCTAAAATCTTGATACCCTTTTTTTAAGACTTTATTAAGTCAATAAACTCCTTGTGCTTAATTTGGATGCCCACAACCAATAGAAATATGCCAAGTCATGACGCCTCGGGGTTTTAGCCCAGATAGTGGGGTCTCTGACTTCAAATGCATTTATCTCTCAAACCAGGAGGACTTTTGTGGCGTACCACATATCAGTGGAAAGATCTCGACGAGGAGCATCCATTGATGTGGATCTCCAAGTCAAACTCAATGATTTGACACTTCAAAAACCCTCGACAAAGTTGGGGTGCATCCTTAGTCTAAGGAACACAAACCCTAGGACTTGGGATTTCAACCATCCAACAGTGTAACCTTCAACTTGATGTAATCCAGACAATTCTAAGAAGCTTTCATTGTTCATTTGACATCAATAACTGGTGTTTTAGTCAAAGTCAAACCCAGTCAAACCCTGGGGTTGACATCAATGACAACGCCATCCAACATTAGCTCACCTAACCTGTGGTACATCATCAATATCCACTAGGTACCATCATCTAGGTTAGCACCCTTAACCTTTGGTACAACATCAATATACACTAGGTATTGTTGAATTGAGGGCATCCTCTAGACTGATAATTGTTTCTTATAAATTTAATTAAGTCAATCCATTTCTTGTGATCTTTTCCATCATAAAGTAATTACATAGAGGAGCTCAATAGTAAAACAAAAACATCATAAGGAACATTAAGAGACATCTACACAAGAACACAACATTTTACCTTGGGAGACCCACATAGGGGAAAACCCAACAAATATTTTCTTAAAAAAATCAATAAGTTCAACAGAGATACATCAAGTTAAACGCAAGGTCAAACGTGTTCCATCCTCCTCCTAGTCAAGTAAACACGCTGCTTAATAACTTTGATCTGATCTGCTTTTGCTAGAGAAAGTTTTTGGCCTCTTCAATGTAGAGATTCATCCCTTAACATTGTGCTTTCACAGAGATTCGAGTATTTGCCATCATAGGAATTTGGTCTACAATAGGGCTACATATTCGACCTTCAACATAGATGTTTCCACAAAAGTCTATTCCTCAGAATTTTGGCCTTCTCCACAGAGTGCTATCATAGAGATTTATCCTTCCTTTCATCACAGAGATTAGAGTCTTCATCCTTCCTTTTCATCACAGAGATTAGAGAGACTTCTTTCTTCCTTTTCATCACAGAGATTAGCCTCAGACCATCTGAAAAGTTCTCCAACAAAAGGAGATTCAAATTTCTCTCCAAATGGGGGAGAACAAGTGTCAATATATAGTCTCTTTCCATGCCGAAGGGGTGCCTCTTTGACTGGGGCTGACTTGAACATTTGAAGGAGCCAACTTGACTAGGAGGAGGTCGACATGGCTTATTTTGGAGACAAAATTTCCTTTTCAAAAAATTCAAAATTTCTTTTTTCACAAAGGACATGAACATGCCTTTAATAATTTTTTTTTGACCATAGCATGAAGAACACAATGTTATTAAAACCGAACCAGTGATCGAATTGAAAAACCCTGTGGATCGGGAATCAGTGAAAACTAGACTGGAATCGATAAAAAACTGGGAAAAAACAAGTTCACCAAAAACACATAAAATATATATATTTTAAAGAAAACCATATATATTCATGTGCATCCATATGAATCCAAACCATTTATATACAAATATGCAAAAGTTTTCATTTATATACCAAGTAATAGTGCATATAACCAAAATAACACTTAGTGCAAAACATCACTGAACCAAAAAACATCAAGAAGCAGGCTCTAAAAGGCCTTTATAGTCATTATTTATGCACATAATAAAAAATAGTTCTTTATTTCCAAAATTATATTTCATCAATTTTAACGTCTTAAAATAGTCTTAGAATATTGGCCTTACATGAAATTTTACTTTGTACTAGCTATAATATTTTGGCCTTACATGAATTTTACTTTGTACTAGCTATAATATTTATTTGGATATCCATAATATGGAATTCACATTGTGTACTAATCATAAACGAAACAATACCCTATCAATTGCACTTGGATCTCAAGGACCTTTCTGTTATGAAACCAGTTCACAAAAAGATAGAAAAGATAGATCAACGCATTAGAATTTAGGCTCTTCGAGGGGGCAACCTCTTTTATATTACACAAATGAACAATTTTTAGATGATTCAAATGACAAGACCTCCACTCTATATATAAGAGTCTAAGGGGTCATGATATAATCAGAGCCGACATAAGAATAATAATGTAAGGGCACAATAATAACAATAGTGGGCTTTTATGGGGCAAAATAGTAACAATATGGGGACTACATGGGTACAACAATATAATAAGGGGGTTGTACTAATAACAATAAGGGGTTACACTAGTAGTATAGGGGCCCAACATGCCCCTCTCCTTCAAAAAGTGTTGTCCTCAACGCTTGAGTAGTTATTGATGCTTCTATATATAAAAAATTTCCTCCCATGTGGAATCTTCAGTGGGTAAGTTCTTCCACTTGATGAGATACTCTGAAATCAATCGATTTCCTAGCTGTCGGGTTCTTGTTTCTGTGACTGCTCCAGGTTCCAATATGATTTTTCCTTCCTCTTCAAGTTCTGGCAATATTGTTTGAATTGGGATATTCTGCAACTTTTGAATGAGTGGCCACACTTCTTTATCCTTCTTCCATTCATCCCTTGCTTCGTTTATCCAATTTGGTTGGATAATAGAAATAGCACACAAAAAATGCTTCCACATCCTCATCCTTTCTTGAGAGTGCATTTGCAACAAAAAATTTCTTCCCTTTTCTGTAGATGATGTCAAAGTCATAACTCAACATATTTGTGACCCATTTTTTTTGTTCTTCTAAAGATAACATTTGTTCTAAAAAGTATTTAAGACTATCATGATCCGTTTTTACCTTGAAGTGTCTTCCCATTGGGTAAGGTCGCCATTTCTTAAGTGCATGTAGTATTGCCAACATTTCCTTCTCATAAATAGCTTGCTTGAGATGTAGCCGTAAAAATACGCAATCACCTACATCAAAAAAAATTTCACTGCAATGTTGATCTACCTGTTGTTTCATTGGATTCTGCACCAAAGTGGCATTATCCTTTAAAAGTTGGAGATTTTTTTGTTGATGCTCGATGTGATCTTTCACTACTTGAACCTTTTTATTCTTGATATGTCCTTCTATCTTGAGAGTTTGAAGAGTGGTAATTTCTTCCAATGCTTTACAAGATATGGTCGGATTCATTTCTTGATGCTAGATGTGATCTTTCACTTCTTGAACATTTTTCTTCTTGACATGTCCTTCTATCTTGATAGTTTGAGGAGTGGTAATTTCGACCAATGCATTACAAGATATGGTTGGATTCATTTCTTCTTTCTTGATGTTATCTTTCACTGCTTGAACCTTTTTCTTCTTGATATGTTCTTCTATCTTGAGAGTTTGAGGAGTGGTAATTCTTGCCAATGCTTTAGAAGATATGGTCGGATTCATTTCTTCTTTCTCTGAGGTTGGGTCCTAGCATATATCCTCTTCTTTTGATGTTTCTTGATCCTTTTCTTCCTCCTCTTCATACTCTATGTAAAATAATTTCTTCTCAGCACACTTATGACCTTTACTGCATTTTTTTATCACAATTGTAACAAAGCCCTTTTGCTATTTTTTTCTTCCAATTGTTGTGGTGTAACCCTTGTAGGTTGTGGAAGGCTAGGAGAAACAACACTTCCATCTTTATAGTTGCGGGGGGTAGACTTCCTTTTTGCAATAATTTTTCTTTCCACTTTGTAACAAAGCCCTTTTTCTCTTTTTTCTTCCAATTGTTATGGTGTAATCCTTGTAGGTTGTGGAAGGCTAGGAGAAACAACACTTCCATCTTTATAGTTGTGAGGGGTAGACTTCCTTGTTGCCATAATTTTTCTTTCCACTTTGTAACAAAACCATTTTTCTCTTTTTTCTTCCAATTGTTGTGGTGTTTCTCTAAAGAAGGTGTTGCTATTTGTATCCTCATAATGTGCTATCATTTCCTCCATGAAAATTGACCACATAACAAGTTGTTTACGAGAAGAAATCCCTTTATACCATAAAAATTGATCCGGTTCTAAATATGAAGATGCAATACATACCTTTTATAACAATGGTACACCATGTAGATCAAAATATTGCTCCTTCTGCAGTATCCAATTTACTGGATCCTTTCCATCAAACTTCCTCATATTGCCTTTTCTTGATTTCAGGAGCTCGAAATTGAAATGACTGTAACTTTGTACTTTCAGATCTCAAAGTCCTGAAATTGTCTCCTACAGTAGCCCTCTAAGTCCTCTTTCTAACCCCACAAGTCTGATCATAATTTGATTCTCCAAGAAATATTTATGCACAATCTCCTAAGATGACCTAACTATATAATGTTTCAATAGAGTGAAATTGTACGACGTGCCACGTGTCACTATTTCGACCTTCGAATCTGAAAACTATGCACAAAAACCTACAGTCTGTCCTCTTTCTACAACTTCTTATGAAATTTCAATCAAATGCTCAGAGAGATAGCTATGACAATTTTCCCAAGTTGACTTGTTTGGAATGTAATTCAGGGGTTTTCAAAAACCCTAACTTCCTCAGACTATATCTCTGAAACTATAGTGATACAAGATCTGAAATTTGGACACGCGGTTCAACAAGATTTATTCTCAAATGGGATTTTCTAGCTTCTGAAACTTCGTAGCGAAAGATTTATATCGAAAATCACATGATGACCTGTTTTAGTTGAAATTCTAGAGCTTGCAAAAACCCTAAATTCCTCAGATCATATCTCCAAAAATATAGTGAGACAAGCTCTGAAATTCGGATGCGAGCTTCAATGCGGTTTTGGCTCAAATGGGTTTTGTTTTAGCTTCTGAAACATCGCAAAAAAAATGTTATAGCGAAAATACCACGATGACCTATTTGGAGCAGCGAAACCCTAGAATCCAAAGCTCTAATACCAAATGTTATGGAACCATCTCACAAAAAGATAGAAAAGATAGATCAACACCTTAGAAATAAGCCTCTTCGAGGGGGAAACCTCCTTTACATTACACAAATGAACAATTCTTGGATGATACAAATTACAAGACCTCATTTCTACATATAGGAGTATAAGGGGTTATAATATAATCAGAGCCGACATAACAATAATAATGTAAGGGAACAATAGTAACAATAGTGGGCTTCTATGGGGAAAAATAATAACAATATGGGGACTACATGGGCACAACAATATAATAAGGGGGTTGTACTAATAACAATAAGGGGTTACACAAGTAGTATAGGGGCCTAACATAAAGCTTTATGTTTCTCATCTGGAATATGGGCCCATGCTTCACTTCCAAAAACATGAAAGTGACTTACATCTAGTTTAATTGAGGTCCATGCTTCTTCTGGAGTGATATTCTTTAAAACCTTAGTAGGAGTGCAATTTATTATGTAATTTTCACAGTTAATTGTTTATGCCCAAAAGTTAAGACTAAGTCCTTTAGATTGAAGCATACAATTAGCCATTTCCTTTAAGGTGCAATTCTTCCTTTTAGCTACACCATTTTGATGTGGAGTATATGGAATAGTATGTTGCATTTGAATTCCATTCTCAGTGCAAAATTTGATGAATTTATTGTTAAAATATTCTCCGCAATTATCAGATCTTAGCTTAAGAATTTGATGTCCAAATTGTTGTTCAAAAAAGGCCTTGTTATCACCCTAAGAAACTCTCCTATGTTGTATCTCAGAGATGCTCGGGAACATTACAAACTCAACAAAATGTTGGAAATGGTTGAATGGAAGGAATGATGCATATTCAAGCCAGATAACCACTTCTACTATGCTTAACTCCAGACATGGGTGAACACCCCCAAGCTACAAGGCTTTAGACCACCAATTACTCACAGTTTGAGGATTAGGTGAACATGGATAATACTAACCACACCAGCAGATGCACAAGACCATGTGATGGCTGGCTGCAACCAGTAAAGAGGTCTGAAAATCTATTTCCTAATGCACATAGAGGATGACAACTCTCTGGAACTAAGTAAACAGAAACCTGCATAACACATTCAATGATAAATACTAGACTTCAACACAGAGGTGGGATGATAGCCCCTCTAATGCTAAATATAAAGAGCACATGAATAAATACATAACAGGCATAGCCTAGAACAGAGTAGAAATGGAAAGTGAGCGATTAACAACAAAAGAAGCTTGTATTAGTTGAAAATGAAGACCAGACGCTGCAAGTATCAAAGTAGTTACAGTCTCTAGAAGTTGAACCTTACATCAAAACAACAACCATCAACCTTGATTACATCTGTTTTCTGGATATATATAGAGGTTGATTACAAAAATGCTCTGCTATTCTATGCATGGAGGGGTCAAAATGGACCACCAACCACTTTAACTATCTAATATGGTTCTCTGCTGCAATCTGCTTGCTTTAATGAATGAATTCAATCTTTTCTGCTATTCAGCGGTCCTTTTCTGGGTAGGTGGTGTGTAATATGAATGAAACTCCATAACTGATAAATGTATTTATCTACTCGAGGCTGTCCTTTTCGTTCTTGGTCATATTGCTCTTGAATGCAGTGGTTTAGGAGTTACTACGCCGAGTACATGAATGCAGGCCACCTTCGTCCTTTGGGAGTTTGGAATGGCTATGGACGAGGAAAGTGTGGACGAATTGAGGGGGGAAGATCGACCATTGGATCGCATAGATCAACAGTGGGAATTAGTCAGCAGAGGATATTAGGTAGAAGCGGGAGCGGGCAGTCATGAGCCGTTGGATCTGGACATGAAAGATCCAACGGTCATTGAGTGGAAAAGATGTGTGGGGGGTTAACGCATGGGGAAGGCGGTTTCGGTGGCGGGCGGTATTCACCGCACTGCTTTCAGAGGATGGTGGTAATCGTATGCAGGTGCGTGATACCATTCAATGTGTGATACATGGCGGATGGGACATGGCAAAAACCGCGTTGATCGTGATTTAACGCGTGGTTAAGTTATGGCAGTGGGGGAAGAGATCACCGTCCGATCCCGGTGGAGATGATCAAACAGTGAGAGAAAGGTGGGAAGGTTATTTACAGCAAGGACCATTGGATTGGAACGATCAACGGCTGCGACCAAAGGACGACGATGGGTTGCGGAAGCACGGGGTCATGTTGAAGTGGTCTTATGGGGTTTAAAACTTAGCACTTAGGCCTTTAGGAACATGGATTTGCTAGGTTTTGGGGGAAAGAAAGGAGGCAGCAGGTCAAAAGGAAGTATGCGGGGTGAAGGAGAAGGCAAGGATAACCAGTGTGGAACATTTCTGAGCAAGAAACCAAAGACTCAGCTTACTTCCACTCTTTGAAAATCAGCAACATGTAGCAGAGCTAACAATGGCTCCTTTTGGGCATGAGATCCTCCCTGTGAGGTCTCAAGAACTGCAGACCAATGCCTTCATACAAAACAAGCTTAAAAACATTGCCTAGTATTCCATTGGGCATGGAGTCTAATTAAGTCTATACTAAAACCATGTAAAAGAACCTGCTTACAAACATTAAGGCTCGAAAACCTTAAACAACATAAATCTTCAAAACTGGCCATCTACTGGACCATAAAAATTGTTTCTCCTCCTCTCGACTAGCCTATTAGCTGGTTCATCAAATATCTGCAAAATTGGATTTATTTGATCTTCTACCTCAAAGAGTTTAGGGCAATTGACCTTATCAGGTAGAGATGGTTTATACTTCATCCCCTCTCTGTATGCTCTCATCCTTGGATGTTCTTCATAGGAGCCTTTGTACACCTATTGAATGACAATGGCTATTGTGTACTTGTCTATGTCATTTGTGGCCTGCACAATTAATATAAATGGTGAACCAATGTATTCTTGTGTGGAGGACACAAAGGCATCATCTGCTCCTTTATTTTTCTTAAAACAGTCCACATCCAAGGGGGTGTCCCAAAACTGTGCATCCTCTTCCTATGTGATCTAGCAAACTACCCTCTCAAGCTGTGTTGAGGCCAACTGGGTAGGCTTCGAAATATCAAGACAGATATTATCCATATCAGCCTTGGGCATTGAATTCTGGCTTGCTCCAGTGCCTAATGGGCAATTATGAGAGATTGTCACTTGGACAGATAGAGAAGCATAATATGATGGGGAGCTTTCTTCTCCCTTTTTGATCACTGGACTGGGGATAATAGTAGGTGGGTCAATTTGCAAATCTGCATAGTCATTGGAAGCTGTGCTGGCTTCGAGCTCAGATTCTTTGAGGATGGTAGGACCTACTACTGGTTGCTTCTGTTGATAAGCTTGTTGTTCTGCACATACAACAAAATCATGAGCAATGCCTTTGGATTATGACTCTTCATAGGAAAATTTGGTTAAGAAAGGGGCACTGCCCTTATCTTCCAAACCATGGACCTCATCCTCTTCTTCGAAACGCTCTTCCTCCATGACTATACTCTGAAAAGGGGTCTTCACCCTTTTGTCTTCGTTTGCATTTTTGTTTCTTTGCAAAATCTGCAACTACTCCTTTGCTTCTCTATATATATTTGGATTTGGAAGAGCAAAGGTACTAGGAGCTCTTGCTTCCCTTGAATGTTGCTCCACTCTTAATCTGGAAACTCTAGAGGCTAATGACTCTAGCATCTTGGCTAATTTATCGATCTTAGGATCTGAGGATGATGAGAGCTCACCCCTTTATCTTCTCCTATCAGCATCACCTCTGAGCCTCTCTGCAGCTATGATGTTTGATTCTACTTCAAAGGCTGCATCTTGCATATCAACCAAAGAAGCATTCTTTCTCTTAACAGTAGGCAGAACTGAGAATCAAAGGCATTAGCATAAGTGAGCATAGCAGAAGTAGGGGTAGGTTTCACTTTAGCTGGTATTCTGTTGTACATATGGTTGAATCTGATGTTGAAATCAGATAGTAGCTCACCATTCTCCCTCTACAAGTTACCAAATTCAGTATGATAGTAGAGAAGATCTTTCTTATCCCCCCAGTGCTTTAGGAACACATCTTTTAAGGCCGCAATGTCTGCTATAGACCTAGGGGTTAATTCTCTAAACCATTTTCTATCCTCCCCGTCTAGGCTTTGGACAAAAACCCTCATCCACACATCATCCTCATTAATGTCTAAGTTATCAGCATAACTATAAAAAAACTGTAGATGTTCTTCAGCTGATACTCCCTCTGTACTAGTAAACTTAGGCATATATTTCTGATAATCTCCTATAGGCATGGCATTTAAAGGAACAAGCAATACCAAGGGTCCATACCTAGCAGCAATGATTCTTTCTATCTTTGTGGGTGCTTGCTAGCCTGCCATGACTGGGAAAGGTGGAAGGCTACTAGTTGTTTGGATGATAGAAGGCTGAGAAATGAACAACAGAGCAAGAGGGCACTCATGGACTATATGGGGGACTTATTGAACAAGGAGCTCTATGAATCTCTGAAGGTAATTCTTCACTAGTAGAGATACATGGGATTTTTTAAGGCTTACCTGATCCTGATGCTCTTTTCTGCAAAGTTTTCTTTTGCTTAACAATCTTCTCAGGATTAGGCACTGGAACAAATGGTGATTTCTGAGGATTTCTGCGAGCATATCTCACAAACTGAGCTAGGACTATGATGTGGAGTCACCAAAGGTTGGTCTTCCTCCAGTGGAGTCGCCAGATAGATGATTACAACCAGAAATGTGTCCAAACCTTGTCTATCATCAAAGTTTGGAACTGTCTCGTCTCGCAGGGAAGCTGAGCTTCAATCTCCTTTCCCCAACAACGATGCCATTTAATGTTATCACCCCAAGAAACTCTGCTAGGTTGTATCTCGGAGATGCTCGGGAACATTACAAACTCAACAAAATGTTGGAAATGGATGAATGGAAGGAATGATGCATATTCAAGCTAGATAACCACTTCTACTATGCTTAACTCCAGACATGGGTGAAAACCCCCAGGCTACAAGGATTTAGACCACCAATTACTCACAGTTTGAGGATTAGGTGAATACGGAGAATAATGACCACACCAACAGATACACAAGACCATGTGATGGCTGGCTGCAACCAGTAAAGAGGTCTGCAAATCTATTTCCTAATGCACAGAGAGGATGACAACTCTCTGGCACTAAGTAAACAGAAACTTGCATAACACATTCAATGATACATACTAGACTTCAACACAGAGGTGGGATGATAGCCCCTCTAATGCTAAATATCAAGAGCACATGAATAAGTGCATAATAGGCACAACCTAGAACATAGTAGAAATAGAAAGTGAGAAATTAACAACAAAAGAAGCTTGTATTAGCTGAAAATGAAGACCAGACGTTGCAAGTATCAAAGTAGTTACAGTCTCTAGAAGTTGAACCTTACATCAAAACAACAACCATCAACCCTGATTACATCTGTTTTCTGGATATATATAGAGGTTGATTACAAAAATGCTCTGCTATTCTATGCGTGGAGGGGTCATAATGGACTACCAACCATTTTAACTATTTAATATGGATCTCTGCTACATTCTACTTGCTTTAATGAATGAATTCGATCTTTTCTGTTGTTCGGTGGTCCTTTTCTGAGCAGGTGGCATGTAATATGAATGAAACTCCATAACTGATAAATGTGTTTATCTGGTCGAGGTTGTCCTTTTCATTCTCAGTCATACTGCTCTTGAGTGCAGTGGTTGAGGAGTTACTGCGCCAAGTACATGAATGCAGGCCACCTTTGTCCTTCGGGAGTTTGGAATGGCTATGGACGAGGACAGTGTGGATGAACTAAGGGGGGAAGATCGGCCATTGGATCACATAGATCAACGACGAGAATTATTGGGCAAAGGATATTAGGTGGAAGTGGGAGAGGGTGGTCGTGAGCTGTTGGATTTGGACGCGACAAATCCGATGGTCATCGGGTGGAAAAGATGTGTGGGGGGTTAACGCATGGGGAAGGTGGTTTTGGTGGTGGGCAGTATTTCCCACACTGCTTTAGGAGGATGGCGATAATCGTACACGGGCGCGCGATACCATTCGACGCACGACACGTGGCGAATGGGACATGGCGAACTGCATTGATCGTGAGTTAATGCATGGTTAAGTTATGGCAGCGGGGCAAGTGATTGTCGTCCGATTGCGACGGAGATGATCGGATAGCGGGAGATAGGCAGGCAGGTTATTTGCGGCGGGGACCATTGGATCGGAATGATCAACAGCTGTGACCAAAGGACGACGATGGGTTGCGGAAGTGCGGGGTCGTGTGGAAGTGGTCTTATGGGGTTTAAAACTTAGCACTTAGGCCTTTAGGAATAGGGATTTATGCTAGGTTTTGGGGTAAAGAAAGGAGGCAACGGGTTGAAAGGAAGTAAGTGGGGTGAAGGAGAAGGTGAGGATAACCAGTGTGGACCATTTCTGAGCAAGAAACCAAAGACCGATCTTATTTCCACTCTTTGAAAATCAGCAACATGTAGCAGAGCTAATAGGCCTTAAAGGCCAAGAACATGTTAAATACGTCACTCTTGAGTTTTAAGAAGTATACCCAAGTGCGTCTAGATAAATCTTCAATGAAAGTTAAGAAATACTTGTAGCCAGAGAATGAAACAACTAGAATGGACCACATAAATCACTATGCGCAAGCAGTAAAGGGACTGAGGCGTGCCAAGAGGCATGTTTTTCAAAACTATCCCGATGATGTTTTCCGAGTACACATCCGGAACAAACACCATCTCTATAGGATACCATTGGAAGACCTGTCACCATATTTTCTTTACATCGATTCTGAAGGGAGCGATAGTTTAAGTGACCAAATCACTCATGCCAAAGTTTGCTCACTTCATCATTATGGGCAAAAAATACCAAGGGAAGTTTCGATGACCCAAAGTTGTTAAACTTATACAACCTTGTAGAATCATCGACAATGTCAGTAGCTAAAATCTGTCTAAGATATCTTAGGTCCTTAATTACAACATCGTGAGGTGAAAATTCAACGATTTTACCTTCACCTGAATGAGTTATCTAATATACAGATAGAAGGTTGTAGGATAGGGTTGGAACACATAATACATCATTAAATTGACCATTGTCTATATGAACAGTTCCAGTCCCTACAACACTAAGAGATCTATCATCACCAACATATATATTTTTTGGTGTTACAATCATTTAAAGAAGAAAACATGGCTTTGTTTTTGGCCATGTGATAAGAA